>BPLR01010868.1:0-119343 GCA_021605095.1 Caerostris extrusa
CTTGTGATCCACCTCACCAAAAAGAGCCAAAAAAAATGATTCAGACAACAATCTTGATAAAAATCTTGATGCAGCATTGTTAGAAGTGATGAAAAGTGGTTAATAACTATAGTTTGACTTCAGAAAGCAAGGGGCGTCATATGTCTTCTAAGAAATAATGAAAATAAATTAATGAAACATAATAATTCTGAACATACAAATATTTTCTTTAGCATACTTATGATTTATTATTATCATCCATTTTATTTTCCTTTTGTATATTAATTCAATCCGGTTTAATATTTGACATCCATTAGAAATATACTTTCAAATTCTGAACATAAAAAATAATTAATGAAGCATAATAATTCTAAACATATAAATATTTTGTTTAATATAATAATAATATTATTATCCAATTATTTTTTCCTTTTTGTATATATTAATCTTAATTCGGTCTAATATTTGACATCCGTCAAAAATGTCAATAAGAAATACTGAAAAACAAATAAAATTAATTTTGTTTAATATTATTAACCAATATTATTATTATTATCAGTATTTTCCTTTTGTACATTTATTAATCTAATTAATTTACTTTGTCTTCTAGACAGTTTTTGTGGAATATGTAGTAAAGTTCTCTTTATATTAAGTGATAAACATTATTTTTGTTTTTTGTGTGGAATACTTGATCGTATAATAATACTTAATTAATTCTTTGCTGAAAAGCAGTATAGCAAAAATTACGGTATTATAATTTTAAGGAAGGATGTTTTATGTATTTAAATGAATTATTTCTTTAATGTTATAACTTTTTCAAAATTAATTTCAAATTAATAATTTTATAATTCAAAATTAATAACTTCGATATTATGGCTATAAATAACTAGCTCTTAATTAGTAAAAAGGACACATTGCAATCAATCTATTACAAAGATCTCATTAAAAATTTAATAGAACATTACTAAATGAACTATAACTTTAACTAAATTATAATTACTTTTTTGTTTCTGAATCATATATTTCCTTTATGATTAATTCCTTTAATTTCAATAGATTAGTTGAGGGTAATATAATTAAATTGCATTAGATGAATGAAAACGTAACGATTTAAATTTGGGCTTCATATTTCTATTTCGTTTGATAGATTTGTTTTTTAGTAGAATTGGATGATCAATCATTAAAAACTAGTTTTGATGAGATTCAATTCCCCTGTGGTTTCGAAATATTTTAAAGTTTCATACTTAAAAATTACTTCAACAGCTCCATTGAAATAAGATGAAAAGTTGGTTAATTAGTTATTTTTAAATAAACCGAATTTCTTTTTTAACTAGGGGAAAAATAATTATTGTGTTACAGTTTGAAAGGATAAACTTTAATCATCAGCATGCTTCAGATGGCTAATGGTCATTATGCTGAAAACAATCATCAATCAAGCACAGGTAGGTGTAAGTTCCACACCTTTCGTAGCTTTCAACGCTTATTTTTTTTTTACCTTTTAGAATTTCTTGACTTCTAAGGTGATCAGGAATATGTTATAACAACAAATTTAATTTTCCTGCATTTGAAGAACAAATCTGTATCTCATAAATAAAGATTTAAAATGACTAATACTTTTCTAAATGATCTTTTAATTAAAATAAAAGGTGTCAAGTTCTTATAATCATATATTTTTTCTAATAGAAAATAGAAAATTTGATGTAAATTAAACTACAAGAAAATATTCCTAAGCTTCAAGAATAATTATAGGTATGGAGATTTCTATAGATTTTGTAATTTTTAGTATTTTTGTTTTGTTTTAACTTCTGATATCTTAATGAGTAATGTATTATAAAAAGTAAGTTTTTTTTCCTATATTTTGTGAGCAAATATACATTTCATGAAACTTAGTTAAAAAATACATTTTTAATTATAATAATAAAATTATAAAAAAATATAAAAATCAATAAATGTAATCTGATGGGCTGATATACAGGTTAGATATAAAATTTAAAATTTAATGTAGAATAAAAACGATGATTTACGTAAAAAAAAAAAAATTAAACAAAAAACTATAGATTCTAAATGATTTTCTTTTTTTGAAAAATCTTATTTTTTTCCTTTGAAATAAAATTGTCTTTGCTTTTTCACCGGATAATCTTTTAACAATTTTAACACTATTTAATTACATATTATAAAAGTACATAAAAGAAATTTAAATAATTATTATATATAAGAAAGCTCATTAAAGAAATTTAAAAAACCAATAAAGAATAACTGTTGAAAAAATTATAAACCTATAATTATAGCTCTTTTTACAAATTAAAAAAAATAAACCAATAGTAATAGTTCTAGACCGAAATTAAAAAAAAAAAAAAAAAAAAAAAAAAAAAACTAATAAGAAACCTTGAAAGGGGTGAAGGACATTGCACTCTTCAAAACAATGCCAATATATTTTATAGATAATAAAAGTAAAAACATAATAAATTATTTCATTTTGAGGTGCATACTATAAAATGGCCTTAAATTTTGTTAATATTTATTCTAGTCTACAATTTCTGAAGTTATAACAAATACTACTTATTTTACTTAAATTTAGAGCAACCAACCATTCTGTTTGCATAATGATGGTTATGAATTCTTCTAATGGAAGTATCTAAGGATAAAAATGTCTTCTAGTAGACTGTTGAATGTTAGTTACAACAAGCATAACTTGCTTTGCCGTCTAAAGAGTACAGTTCTCTATAGAGAAAGTAGAGCATCACTGACACTGATGAAACTAATCACTCCCTTGTTTATAATCGTATTTTATCTTGACTCTCATAAACACCGGTCATGAATTTTGCTTTTTCTTGAGATATAAACTTCTTGAACGGATTTTTTTAAAGCGAAGAAAATGTGTTATAATTTAAAATTTTTAAATAGGTTTTACATTAAAGAAATTCAATGTGGCAGAAGAAAATTAGAAAAACAATGTCAAAATGTAACCTTCATATGACCTTTAAGCTTTAACGCTAGACAAGATTGAAAAGATTTCACATATAAAAAGTTGGTTATGTGAAATTAAGTTGGTTAATGAAAATATAAAGATTTTCTTTGATTTTTCCAAATTTCTTTCATGGCAACTAAAAATATCCTTTTCGCTATTCTAAAAAATTAAAGCGAACTGTATCTTTCAACGTTATAACATGTACAATGCCAATATGGCGAGCGCTTTATTTTAATTGCTGAGAATTGCTGGTTATTGGTGTATACCTTGAAGAGTACAAGAAAATTAAATATCCTGGTGCTTCCGAATAATGTTTGGGTATGTTGATTGCCAGCTCGAGTATAAATCCTCTTCCGAGGATGGTCCAGACAATGCACGGCGGCTGCAACGGTTGGGCAATCTAAGACAAGATGATAAGCTTGACATCAGGCCAATTGCCACATTTTTGGTATTTTTAAACGCCCTCAGCGGAAATTTACACATTTTGTGGTGCTTCATCCTTAATATTGTGAGAGTAGTAGCTGTTTCTCCAGTACACATTTAGTTCATAATTTGACATATTTAGTTTTAATCAGGATGAATTATAATTTAGATTTTGCCAAGGCTTTTTGCATGAATTTCTTAACAACTTTCAAAGAATAAGTATATTGGGAAAAAAAATTGAAACAATTTTATAACTTAAACAATTAACGAATACATGCATTTCATTGAGTATCTGAATGTTTCAAATTCAAATAAAACTTTGAAAAACAAATTTTTCACTTCTTCAGTACCAGACGATCTGAATTATTGAATTAATATAAAGAATTTGTATCTAAAGTTAGATATAGTTACTTTATTTAATTTAATCTCTTTTAATTATTTGAGTTAAGATACAATTGATCATAAATGTTTTCTATTCAAGAAATATAAAACATCTTAAGAATTTAAGATGTTTTGGAAACAAAATTTAATTTTCTAAACAGCTTAAATACTAACAAAAATGTATTCTAACTATTGAAACAAGGTATAATACTAAATAAAATAATTACAATAACATACGATATTTAATATAATATTGATAACTAATAAATTTGGAATTTATGAACATAAATTGAAAGATTAAGATTTCATACAAAAATGATATCTTATTGAAAAAAGTTAAACACAATTAACGATATATAAAAATCGAAGCTAACCAATCGAACTACCAGCATATTTATAAGAATTTTTTTATTCATACAATTTCGGCAGACGCATTAGATGCTAAGACTCTTTTCCAGCGTTAAATGAAACAATGTTTCTGATACTTTACACACAGTATCTTCCCACCCCAAAACTAATTTCGGCCAAACCGAAAACCTTTTCCCCTCCATTAAAGATCACAGAACCATATTAAGAATTCATCCGGAAGAAAACACTACCTTGTTGTCCTTCCAGAATTCTAATTCAACCCCTGGAAGAAGGAGGTAACCGTAATAATGCAATCTACAATTTATTATTCTTACCCCAGTCCGGTTTAATGTATTTAATTCAGTTACCCCACATGCACAACTCTTAGCAAACCTTGCTTCCCCCTCAAGCTTGTTTGCTGGAAAATTCCATTAGTCCCCCCTACTCGACAACATCAGTTTCTGAAGGAAATATCCGAGATTAAGCTCCCGTGCTTTGAGAGTGGCTTCAGATAAAGATACCCGTTGACTAGCATGCCCGGTAAAGATTCCAACTTTTCTGGATAGTCAATAATTACTCGAGTCGCGAGAACAGCGTCAAACACTGTTGCATGAAAGCTGGCTGGCTGGCTTTTGTTGGCTGTGCATTCCTCAGTCTCTTGGCATTTTATTTAGCATGTGCATTCGCGAACTAATAAGCCGATAAAGCATTGCTTGCTGCTCTAGTTTATGATTTAATCATTTTGCTGGACGACTCAACCCTAAGTGGATTAGTTTGGAATCGATGTAGGCAGAAGGATTTGGGAATTAGAGGGTTAAAGCTGCCTTTGAACTGAGCTGGATGGGGGGTACGGTTATGATCGGTACTGAATTTGCAATTAGATAACCGATTGGTGATTTTAAATTCAATTTTTGAATGCATGAGTTGGTTGACGGAATGCGACCTTTGAAATATCTCTTCTCGATATGTAAATTGTTATGTAAAGCGTATTTTGTTGGATGTTATTTTAATAAAAATCGAATATAGATTTCAGTTTTATAAAACAGATGTTAACTTTAGTGGTTATAGTTTATAAAAAGTACTTTTTGACTTGATTTCATTTAATTAAACTTAATTGAAGTAAATTTTACTGTTTCGTTATTCATTGGACATTATAAGTAGTAGCTGATAAATTGATTTCTTACAAAAAAAGAGATTTGTACGCAATATAATTATTTTCTAGTCCATGACATTCTTTTTTTTAAAAAATAATTAATATTATTATAAATGTCATATTAATTATTTTATTATGCATTTTTATTAATGTATCTCCATCATGAAAGTTGAGCACTTTAATTAGTCCCTTAACAATTTTATTTAAATTTTCATATTAAGAAGAAAATAAACTGGTAGTAAAATACATTTAAAAATTAATTTAATTTAATACTGTCACAGTCATAAGTTTATCTTTCAATACCCTTGCAGAAGTGATACACTACTGTGCCCAAAATGTAAGACCAATTTTATTTTTTTCAAAAACTCTTTATTTATTCTTTCAAATTTATTTCATTGCCTTCAAAGTAAACCCCTCCGGACACAATGCATTTATGTCCACTTTTTCCAATCCTCAATACATGCTAAAAAGTCATCGGTAGGGATTACCTACAAAAGCGCGTGCCGATTCACGTTGAATCTCTACAATCGACTCAAAACGGAGTTCCCAGGTGGTCTTTTGAGTTTAGGGAAAACCAGAAGTAGCAAGGTGCTAAATCACGTGAATACAGGGTTGTGGAATGATATGGGTTTCAATTTTGGCACAAAAGTTACGAAGAATCAACGTTGTGTGAGCTGGCGCATTCACTGTTTTTCGGTACCAATCGAGATTTGACGAGTTTGTATCCCAAAATGGAATTGACCAATCCTTTTGAAATTCCAACATCTTCAGCAAGGTCTCAGTTGTAAATTGACCTTTTACAAGCACCAAATCCTTAAATTTTTGGCCGTGAACTTTGTCGGTTGAGGTTGATTGCCGACCAGAGCGCTCTTCGTCTTTAATGAGTTCTCTGCCTTCTTTGAACTGTTTATATCACTTAACATATCTTTCCTATATAGGAATGCTCACCAAATGCCTTCTGCAACATTCTGTACGTTTCCGCAAATAAAATTTAATGAAACTTCTTTGCTCAATTAATTCAGACATTTCAAAAATCGTCGTAATAAGTTTTAGCGTCTCACAAAGCCAAGCGTAACTCGAACACTAATAAATATTTTGACGTCAAATTTCACACAGGCGTCAAAGACAGTGCAACAGCAACATAAAAAAAAAAATTGAAATTCCGTAAGCCCCGTGAATTTTAAATTGAAGTTGGTCTTACTTTTTGAACACAGCAGAAAATACAACCTTAAAATTATTTCATGAATAAAAACATTTTATTTTTTTCTTTTTTTAATGCGAGTTATCTAAGAAAATTAAAAATATCTTCAGCTGCAAAAAAGAATACTAGATGTTTGTTTAAGATAATTAGAACTCACATTCTGCCGCTGATCAATATTTCAGTCACCGACCACATTGCAAACTACATTGAGTTACTAAACCATAAATAACGTAAACAATCCCATTTATAACGATCGTTTAATATACCAGTAGTTTTATACGTTATGTTCCCTCTTACTTGACAATCTCCGTAGTAGTAAACACAATTTTCGATGTCTGTCAGACTGCGGCAAAATGAATATTTAACTCAGTCGTCAGAGAAAGGTGAGAAATCACATCCAAAACTGTTGTCACCCGTTTGGACAGCTGGGAAATGTCACTCACAAAATGACATATTACTGTTTAATCTCTTCCCTTTCCACAAGACGGACTCCAGAACTGATTGAAATATTCACGAAAGTGATTAGAGGTTGTTGCTCAAAATTAAGTTTTAAGCAGACAAATTCTCAGACTAGATAAGCATGAATTAGAAAACCATGGATGTGCTATTTGGAGTTTTTATTATAACAGTATATACAGTCGATATCAATTTGGATTTTTACGATTTAGAAAAGATTATCTTTTAGTTTTTAGTTTTATTCCATAACTTATAAAAAATAATCATTAATAAAAACTCACAGTAATTTTATCATTTCAATATTTATATATATATTTTTTTCGGAATGCCCTGATAATATATTGAATTTGCCAAACGAAGAGGCTTATTAGAATCTGTTGTTTTGTTTATTTCTCAATGTCCTGCAGCGTTGGACGGACATCCCTTGAGTAATCCACTCATGGATGAAGGAAAATGGTCAGCTTCTGTTGCGATTGAGCAGCCATAGGAAGAAGTCTGACTTGGTTTCGTGTCGCTGAATGTGTAAGAAAAGGTTGAATCTGCTATACTTCTCATTCTAATGATGACCTTTGGTCAAAGTGTCCGATATTCAGTTTTCATCATAAAGAAAGGCATATCATCATAAAGTCATCATTACTATTAATATTATTTATGTTATTATTATTATTAATATTTTGCAAGAAAGTTTTTTTTTTCAATAAAAATGTTCCAAGGAAGGAAGTTCTTGAAGGAAGAATGTTGGAGGAATGAATGTTGAAGGAATGTTGAATGTTGAAGGAATGTTTCAATGAAGTCTTTTCAATAAGAGTGCCTCTTGAAATTTTAAACAATGCAGAATAAGTATGTTTTATAAAACTGAGTCCGAATATTTGTTGAAATATTGTTTTTAAATTACTTGCTTTGAAATTATTTAAAATTCCTTTTATCAAAAATAAATATACAGCGAACAATTTAATAATTTTTTTTTATAAAAAACATGCCCATCAAATGATCAATTTATCTATTTTCCTAACAAAATGTAAATTCATAAGAAAGTAAATAAATTTGATATTTCTCCAATAGACTTAAAAATAAAAAAAAAAGCATTAAATCTTTTTAATATTTGCAAAATTAATTTCAGCATGTTTACTTATAGTAGAAGATAAATCAGTTCTGTTATTACGTGCCCGGTTGAATCCCCTTCTCCGGCCTAATCCAATCATATTCAGTAATAAGATTAATCACAGCTGCAGTTAATGAGATTTATGTGAAAGGAAACATTGGATCAAATAAACTGTGAGGAAAATTGTGATTTCTACATCATTAAATTGAAAACTGGAATGGAAATTCTGTATCAGTGCATTTTATTAAGGCGATTTAATACCATGGTTTCATTCGTGTGTGTCTCCATAATTATTCTTTTCAATAAAGGTTTTCAAAGTGACCATTGCTTAGGAATGTAAAATAAATCATCCTATGGAAAATGATAACAAATTAGATTTCATATAATTCTTAAAATATTTTGGTAATATATTCTGGTCAAAATATCCGGAATTCATAATTTAAAACACACGTGTAAAAGATATCGAATTATAATCAGTTTTTGAGCTTGATTTGTCACTTAGTGTGTGTGGATAAATGTTCATTTCAACATTTTGAGTGATCTGCGATTTTTGCAATGTGGAAATTAATTAAACAAAGAGTTTGCCATTAAGTAGGACCTGATTCGAGTGACTAGCGCTCTGGCGCTCGGTGCCACAGGTTTAAGATTCGAGTCCTGGCAGTGAATGGATATTCGTAGTGGTTCGGAATCCAGTTTAAAACGTAGGCCCCGGTCTACTGTTACTCATCATCGATAGCATATATTCAAGCTACACGTGCTGCCGGTCTAGTGCAAAATGAATAATAGTCGGAATGAAATAAAAATAAATAAAGTCAAAAAAAAATAAATAAATAAATAAAAAATTTCTTTAAAATGAATAATTTCGTCGATGCAGACCCACGACTTGTCTCCTTCAAGGCTAGTTTGTATTGGGCTGCCCACAGGTATATGGTCAATACGACCCAGTTTCGATGTAATCAAAAAGGTTTCTCATAAAGTTTGTGTTTCAAAGGAAATTTCGTGCGCTAAAGAGCTAAAAATGTTGTAGAAGACCTATAGTGAATCGTGTACTATGTCAAAAATACAGGCATATGAATAATATAAAAAAAAAAAGAACGAGAAGTGGTTGTGGAGTTACCTCGTTCCTGTCGAACTTCAACCGCTACAATTGACGAAAACATCGACAAAATCAAGAATTTGGTGGTCAAAAATCGTTATGCAAGTTTTAGAAAGTTGGCTGAAGAGGTGAGTGTATTCTTTAATTCCGTTCATAGCATTATGACTAATATTTTGGGTATGAGTCTTCACCTCAAGAATGGTTTTGAAAAAGCTCACTTTTTCCAAAAAGAACTTCGAAATGCAGGTCGCTGAATACATGATTTCTCGAACTTCTATGGCTTCTATGGACTCCACTTTTCGAGCTTCTATGGACTCCACCAACACAATCAAGTGAATAGATGTCCAAGTAATTGAATTTTATCTCGAATAATGTGTGAATTATTTACATATAGCAAGCTTTTTGAGACTTGGCACTGATTTGTTGAATAATGAAAGTTCCACTGTGGTCTTTCTAAACTCTCTGAAATTGTCAAGCCAGATCGGACAGATTCTGAGAGAATAGGAGGTTCTTATAGTGAATTTTTTCAATCTGCTTGACAAAAAAAAAAAAAATATGTACTACTTAAGACACATAAAGACAGTCAGTAGAAATGATTTCCACTGCAATTGGGAATCATCTTATCTTAATGTAAATACAGGGTTATTTTTTTTGAACTAGGTGATTTCTGAAGTAGAGGATCCAGGTCCAAAGATCAATAAAGCCAGTCTGATAATCTAAGACTAATGATCTTTAATGACCATATTTGGAATAAGGCGTGGTAAATCCGTTGGTCGGTAAATATTTCCGTTAGGTTCGAGGAGGAGACGGAGAGAAGAGTCTGATTTCCCAGGTGTCCTCCGTTGAGGGTGTTTGTTTCAAATGTTGACAAAATGTAGGTAGTAGTATATAATAAAGGTACATAATGTTTATTGGAAATCATATATAATGTAAATAGGATCCAATTGGGTAATGAACTCTATATCTATTAACTTCCTTCTGTCTATTAAACTTGTACTATTACCACTAATACGTCATTCGACACTGTTATAGTATTGATTGAAGTAGGAAAAAGAATGGCATTTGAATAAAACGACAGTAATAATCATTTAATAATTTTTCTAGCCAGAATTTAATTGTTTCTATTCGCTATGTTATCTATGTAAAAAATAGCGATGAACCATCGATCAAATGGAAATAAAAAAAAATCCTATACAAATTATTATCTTTTAAAACAATTTCAAATTATCTTCATTTACATTTTATTCGTTCCTTTATACGCTATTTATTCCGCTCTAAAAGAAATCTTCTCTCAACAACCAATTATTCCTGTTTTAATAAATTTTCCTTCTTTCAAACGGCGATAAAAAAAAAAGTACTCAAAACTGTTTGGTACTTTTCTAAAGTACTTCATAAAGTATTCCACTCCAGTGGACGCATATCGCCGGGAGTTTATGGTCTTAATTAATTTTGTGCTTGCCAGCATTAGTCAAGTTAACACGTGCGAAGAACCTGTGACACTCTTAATAATATTCAACAAAATAGTCCTCCGAGTGGAGTTGATTGAGTTCTTTATTGCGCTACAGCGATAGAAAGAAAAGATAGCATGCAAATACCGGGGAAGGTAGTCGGCTGCTTTTAATTAAAATGCTGCTATTTCGCGTATGAGCTTTCTCCTTAATTGCACTGTCACTCCCAGATAGCATCTCTTAATATTCGACGTCAAAACAAAAATGCTTTTATTTGAAATAAATATCACTTTTTTGTAGGGAACTGTAATTTACACTCATTTTGTGAGGTTGAAAACCTATATTTTTAAATTTATAGTGTGACATTGGTTGTGGAATACATATTTTTAGAAATGATGGGATTTATAGTCATCATATCTGTTCGTGGGTTGACAAGTATCAGAGTTTCGGTAATTGTTACTTTAGAACTATTGTAACACGTTTAATGGCAAACGATTGTTATGCACTTAGTGTAGATAGTTTGAAAGGGATATATATAGTCATGCATTTCATTTTACTCTAATGCCTTTTTTTGAACCTAATTTTCTTCTTTGCATGTCTTTTGTTTATAGATAAATAGTGATATTTAAAAAATATTTTTCAATGTTATTTACACTTAAACAGCTGTCTGGTGGCTAAGTGGCTAGCACTCTGGCCTTTATTATTACAGGCTTCCGGTTCGAATCCTGGCTGTGGTATGGATGTTTGTTGGTGGTTCGGAATCCACTTTAAACTGTAGGTCCCTGTCTGTTTAGCCCTCTGTGCACAAGATGACCGTAGAGCGACAAACCAAACCAAACCATTGATGCCGATATTTGGATTGTGGTATGACAAATTAGTTGATCGGAAAGTATTTCCGCTAGGCTCTAAGAAAAAGATAGAAGAGTCTGATTTTCCAAATGCTGATAAAATGTAGGTAGTAGCATAAAATAATAGTGTATAATATATGTAGGTAATAGTATATTATGTATGTGAAATCTAGTTGGTTAATGAACACTGCATATATTACCTTTCTACTGTCATTCGACAATGTTTTAGTGTTGAATGAAGTCGGCACAATATCTGTCATTTAAAAAAACCCAACTACTTGTTTACTATTATTAATAATTTTTCTAGTCAATATCTAATAATTGTCTCTATTCGCTATGTTATATATGCAAAAAATAGTGATTAACCACCGATCACATGAAAATAAAAAAAAAAATTCCGATACAAATTATTATCTTTTAAAACAATTTCAAATTATCTTCATTTACATTTTATTCGTTCCTTTATACGTTATTTTATTCCGCTCTAAAAGAAATCTTCTCTCAACAACCAATTATTCCAGTTTTAATAAATTTTCCCTTCTTTCAAACGGCGATAATAAAAAAGTACTCAAAACTGTTTGGTACTTTTCTAACAGTACTTCATAAAGTACGCTTGCGAGAAGAACCGTACCAGTGGACGCATATCGCCGGGAGTTTATGGTCTTAATTAATTTTGTGCTTGCGAGCATTAGTCAAGTTAACACGTGCGAAGAACCTGTGACACTCTTAAATAATATTCAACAAAATAGTACCTCCTAGTGGAGTTGATTGCGTTCTTTATTGCGCTACAGCGATAGAAAGAAAGATAGCATGGAAATACCGGGGAAGGTAGTCGGCTGCTTTTAATTAAAATGCTGCTATTTTGCGTATGAGCTTTCTCCCTTAATTGCACTGTCACTCCCAGATAACATCTCTTAATATTCGACGACGAAACAAAAATGCTTTTAATTGAAATAAATATCACTTTTTTTTGTATTGAACTGTAATTTACAGTCATTTTGTAAGGTTGAAAACCTTTATTTTTAAATTTATCGTGATATTGGTTGTGGAATATTTTTAGAAATGATGGGATTTATAGTGATCATATATGTTCCTGAGTTGACAGTATCAGAGTTTCGGTAATTGTTACTTTAGACTATTGTAACACGTTTAATGAAAAATGATTGACATGCGCTTAATGTTGCCAGTTTGAAGGGAATATATAGTCATGCATTTTATTTTACTCTAACGTCTTTTTTGAATCTAATAATCTTAATCTTTTTGCATGTTTTCTTTTGCAATTTAGATAAATAGGAATATTTAAACAAATATATTTTGAATGTTATTTACACTTAAACAGTGGTTCGGCGGCCAAGTGGTTAGAACTCTGGCTTTTGGTATTACAGGCTTCAGGTTCGAATCTGCCGGTGGCATGGATGTTTGTTGGTGGTTGGAATCCACTTTAAACTGTAGGTCCCGGTCTGTTTAGCCCTCGTGTGCACAAGATGACGGTAGATAGACAAAACAGACCAATTACACTTAAACAAGACCAAACCATCGGTACATGGACATTTTTAGGCTTGCTGACTTCTTTACTATATGAGAATCTTTTTAACGGATCAACGTTGATTCTCAATATTACGAAGTAGGCCGTTTGGTTTTTTTTTGCCCTTCTTTTTGCACCATTTAGGTTAATTAGACCGTGTTCTACAGTTTAACCTGGATTCCGAACCACTAACAAACATCCATACCACCACCAGGATTCGAACCTGAAGCCTGTGGTTTCAAAAGCCAGAGAGCTAGCCAATTAGCCATCAGGTCGCTTCGATGTGGGTGATGTTACACCTATCTTTTAACCCACTGTAAGAGTTTTAAGGACTTTTAGCCATATTAAGTCTTTTAGCCTTTTTTTTTTCATATTAGCATATAAAGATTTTAACCAAAGAGCGTTTAGTTATTTTTAAGACGATACTCAGCTTTGGCACATTTTATTTTTATAAATATACCATATTTATAATATCCATTTCTTTTAAAACGCCGATTCCAAACACTTTGCTTGCCAATATTACTGATCGACGTATTTAGAACTCTTTTAGAAGGGTGGGCCTTAAAAATCACCTTTTGGAGTTTTGATGGGGAACCCCATGAGTCTGTTTTATGGCCTAAAAAAAAAGATTTCCATAAAAATTCAGATATTAAAATTTTAAAAGTTGCTACCAAGCAGTAATGTCTTGAAAAATAGATTTTCAATACTCCCATAGCTTTAATGTTTTAAAACAGTATTTTCCAGTAATTTCCCAAAAGTTGAATAAACTTCGCATTAACCTGTAAAAGCATAAATAAAAGTCGACACAAAAATAATAAGATACTGAATATAGAACAGTACATTTTTCTTCTTTTTTCCATTTTCCTCCCTTTTCTAATACAACTTTTACTCACAATTTGGCTACACTCAGTTTGTAATTAATTTAGTTTATTTGTCCAGTTTCTTTGGGGGCTATCTTTGACTCCTAAGTTAGGATAGGAGTAATCAAATGTTATGTAAGTATTATATTTATGAAATAAAACTGACATAATGATTAATATTTTAATTTTTAACACTTTCCATTTAAATTAAGTAGTAAACCGTTTGATTTTCATGTTATCCATTTTAGCATACAAATTTGCAGGCATTTGGTTTCTAGGTGAAATGGCAACACCATTATGGCAAAATAAATTTGCAATATAAAAGAGATGTTCTCAGAATTTTTCTATTAGAAAAAGGAAATAAACCTAAATATTCACGATTTCATGCACATCACTACTTGTGTCGTTAGGAAAGGTTAAAAACTTCACTATATTAAAAACCATGCTAAAGATAAATTTGAAGGAATTTTTGAGGAATGCCAAAAGGACACAGAAAATAAAACTAAATACTTTAATTTAATGTTCAAAATAAATAGTAGAGAATAGAGGATGTTCGACAAGATCTATGTTATTTTCTAGCTAATGTTCTCAATATAGCCAAATACTTTTTTTACAACAGAAATACTGAATTTTTACTTTCTCAAATACAAAAAGCACGAACTGGCAAAGTGAGAAACATAGATAAAAAACTTTGAAAACTTATGCAAAAGAACGAGCACTCTTTTTGTGAAAAAAAAACACCTGAAAGAACGTGAAGAAAACAAAAGATTGCTCTTTGAAGAAATACAAAATTTCTTGGACGGGATATGAACATTAAAGTAACTCATTTGAAAATGATGTGCTCTTCAAATAAAAAGAGCAGAGATCATCGTTATAAATGGGATTGTTTACGTTATTTATAGTTCAGTAATTCATATTAAATGTGCAGTTTGCAATGTGGTCAGTGACTGAAATATCTGATCAGCGGCAGAATGTGAGTTCTAATTATCTTAAACAAACATCTAGTATTCTTTTTGCAGCTAAAGATATTTTTTAATTTTCTTAGATAACTCGCATTAAAAGAAAAATTGAATGAAATTCATGAAATAATTTTAAGGTTATATTGTACTACTGTATCCAAAAAAGTAAAGACCATTTTTCAATTTAAAATTCCCGTGGCTTACGGAATTTAAATTATTTTTTCATTTTTATGTTGTTGACACTGTCTTTGACGTCTGTGTGAAATTTGACGTCAAAATATTTATTATTGTTTGAGCTACGCTCGGCTTTGTGAGACGCTCAAACTGATTCCGGCGATTTTTTTTTGAAATTAATCTGATTGATTGAGCAAAGAACTTGCATTAAATTTTATTTGCGGAAACTTACAGAATGTTGCAGAAGGCATTCGGTGAACATTCCTATATAGGAAAGAAATGTTTAGAAGGGGTATAAACAGTTCAAAGAAGGCAGAGATCGCATTGAAGACGAAGAGCGCTCTGGTCACAAAAAGTACTTATATAAACTATAACCACTAAAGTTAACATCTGTTTTATAAAACTTAAATCGATATTCGATTTTTGTTAAAATAACATCCCACAAAATACGCTTTACATAACAATTTACATATCGAGAAGAGATATTTCAAAGGTCGTATTCCCTCAACCAACTCATGCATTCACAAATTGAATTTAAAATCACCAATCGGTTGTCTAATTGAAAATTCAGTACCGATCATAACCGTACCGATGCAGCTCAGTTCAAAGGCAGCTTTAACCCTCTAATTCCCAAATCCTTCTGCCTACATCGATTCCAGCCTAATCCACTTAGAGTTGAGTCGTCCAGCAAAATGATTAAATCATAAACTAGAGCAGCAAGCAATGCTTTATCGGCTTATTAGTTCGCGAATGCACATGCTAAATAAAATGCAAAGAGACTGAGGAATGCACAGCCAACAAATCCAGCCAGCCAGTTTTCATGCAACAGGGCTTGACGCTAGTTCTCGCGACTCGAGTAATTATTGATTATCAGAAAAGTTGGAATCTTTACCGGGCAATGCTAGTCAACGCGTGTCTTTATCTGAAAGCCACTCTCTAAAGCACGGGAGCTTAATCTCGGATATTTCATTCAGAAACTGATGTTGTCGAGTAGGGGGACTAATGGAATTTTCCAGCAAGCAAGCTTGGGGGTAAGCAAAGTTTGAAGCAAACAGTTGTGCATGTGGGGAGTAACTGAATTAAATACATTAAACCGGACTGGGGTAAGAATAATAAATTGCAGATTGCTGTTATTATTACGGGCACCTCCTTCTTCCAGGGGGTTGAATTAGAATTCTGGAAGGACAACAAGGTAGTGTTTTCTTCCGGATGAATTCTTAATATGGTTCTGTGATCTTTAATGGAGGGGAAAGGTTTTCGGTTAGGGCAAAATTAGTTTTGGGATGGGAAGATACTGTGTGTAAAGTATCAGCAACATTGTTTCATTTAACGCTGGAAAAGAGTCTAATGCATCTGCCGAAATTGTATGAATAAATAAATTCCTATAAATATGCTGGTAGTTCGATTAGTTTACCTTAGATTTTTTTTATATTGCTGGTTTTTCAATCAAGATATCATTTTTTGTTATAAATCTTAATCTTTATTTATGCTCATAAATTGAAATTTATTAGTTATCAATATTATATTAAATATCGTATATTATAATAATTATTTAATTTAGTATTATATCTTATTTCAATAGTTAGAAAACATTTTTGTCTGAAGTATTTAAAATTCTGAAGAAATCATTCATAAATGTCAAAGATGTATTAGATTTCTTGAATAAAACCCATAATTGCATTTTAACTCAAATATTTAAAAGAGATAAAATTAAATAGGGTAACGATATCTAACTTTAGGTATAAATTCTTAATATTAATTCAATAATTCAGATCTTCTGGTAATGAAAAAATGAAAAAGTTCTTTTTTAAGGTTTCATTGGAATTTAAGACATTCAGATACTTTGCATTTTGTTTTTTTTTTTTTTTGCATTTTTTCGCATGCATTTGTTTTTTTTTTTTTTTATTTGTAAAAATTATTTAAATTTTTTTTGCCAACTAATATTGTTATAAAACTATTAAAAAATTCATGCAAATGCCTTGGCAAAATCTAAACTTATAATTCCTTCTAAGGCCAATGCTAAATACCAAATTACTGAACTAAATGTCGACATAAAAAAATTACTACTCTCACAAGATTAGGGTAAAGCACTACAAAAATATATAAATTTCTGCTGAGGGCGTTAAAAATACCAAAAATGTGACAACTGCCCTGATGTCGAACTTACTCCTCGTCTTGTCTTTGATTGCCCAGCTGTTGCAGCCGCCATGCATTGCCTGGACCATCCCTCGGAAGAGGATTTATACTCCGAGCTGGCAATCAACGTGGCCAATATTATTCTGAAAAAACCACGATGTTTGATTGTCTTGTACTCTTCAGGGGATACTACAAGAACAACAGCATTAAAGAATTCACAGCAATTAAAATAAAGCACTCGTCATATTCTCTTTGTATATGTTATAATGTAAAAACCTATAGTAGCTTTAATTTTTTTTTAAATAGTAAAAATGATGATATTTTTAGTTGCCATGAAAGAAATTTGCTGATTATAAAAAACAGGCTTGAAAAACTTTCTTTAACGAGCTTTCTTAGCCATAAGGTTAAGTCAAAGAAAAATATAAAATTGCATATGTGATATCATTTTCAATCTTATTTAACATTAGCGCTCAAAGGTCATATGGACGTTACTTTTGATGTTGTTTTTCTAATTTTCTTCTGCCTCACTGAATTTCTTTAATGTAAAACCAATTTAAAATATAAAAATTATAATCCTTTTTCTTCGCTTTAAAAAATTCTTTCAAGAAGTTTACATATCTTAAGAAAAAAGCGAAAACTCACGACTGGTGTTTATGCGAGTCAAGATAAAATACGATTATAAACCAGGGAGTGATTAGTCTCATCAGTGTCATCTTTCTCAGTAGAGAACTGTGCTCTTTAGACGTCAAAGCAAGTTATGTTTGTTGTAACTAACATTCAACAGTCTAGTAGATGACATTCTGTCCGTAGAAACTTCCATTAGTAGAATTCATATCCACCGTTATGCAAACAGAATGGTTGGTTACTCTAAAATCAACGGAAAAAGTAGAATTTGTTATAACTTCAGAAATTGTGGAATAGCATAAATATTAACAAAATGTAGGTGCATTTTATGATCTTCAAAATTAAATAATATGTTTTTACAGTAATACCCATAAAATATAATATATTGGTATAGTTTTGAAGAATGTGCGATGTTCTTTAGTTCTTTCATGTTTTCTTATTGGTTTATCTTTTTTTTTTTAATTTCTGTCAAGAACTATTATTTTGGTTTATGTTTTTAAATTTCAGCCAAGAGCTATTCTTATTGTTTTTTTTTTTTAATTTAATTAAAGAGTTATCTTTATTGGTTTATTTAAATTTCTTTAACGAGCATTCTTATACATAATATTTATTCAAATTTCTTTCATGTGCTATTAACTATAAAATTAAATGTTAAAACTTTTTGTCCGGTGAAAACAAAGACTATTTTATTCAAAAGGCAAAAATAGATTTTTCAAGAAAAAAAATCATTTTCATTTCTACACCTTTTTTAAGATTATTGCTATGCTTTTTTTGTTCTTATATTAAATTCTAAATTTTATGGCTAACCTGTATATCAGCCCAACATATTACATTGATTTTTTTTTTTTTTTTATGATTTTATTATTATGGTTAATTTTGTTTTTTTAATTAGGGTTTCATGAAATAAATATTTGTTCACAACATACAGGAAAAATTATATTTGTTTTTATAATATATTAATCAATAAGATCTCAGAAGTTAAGAAAAAAACAAAAAAACTAAAAACTACGAAAGGTATTGAAATTTCCATATTTATAATTATTCTTAATGTGTATTAATATTTTCTTGTAATTTAATTAATATCAAATTTTTTATTTTCTTTAGAAAATATGCATTATAAGAACTTGATATCTTTTATTTTAATTAAATGATCATCAGAAAAGTAGTCATCTTAAGATCTTTATTTATGAGATACAGATTTGTTCTTCAAATGCAGGAAAATTAAATTTGTTTTTATAACATATTCCTAATCATGAAGTCAGAAATTCTAAAAGATAAAAAAAAATAATAATAAACGTTGAAAGCTACGAAAGGTGTGGAACTTCTTACACCTACCTGTGCTTGATTGATGATTGTTTTGCATAATGACCATTAGCCATTCGAAGCATGCTGATGATTAAATTTTATCCTTTCAAATGTGGCACAATAATTATTTTTCACCTAGGTAAAGAAATTCAGTTTATTTAAAAATAACTAATTAACCACAGCTTTTCAACTTATTTCAATGCAGCTGTTGAGGTAATTTTTTAAGTATAAAACTTTAAAATATTAGAAGCCAGGAAATTGAATCTCCTATCAAACTATATGTTTAATGATTGATCATCCAATTCTACTAAAACAAATCTATCAAACAAATAGAAATAGGAAGCCCAAATTTAATTCGTTATGTTTTTCATTCATCTAATGCATTTTAATTATATTATCCCAATTAATTTATTGGAAATCAAAGGAATTAATCATAAGGGAAAACATGATTCGAAACTAAAAGGAATTATTTAGTTAAAGTTATAGTTAATTTAGTAATGTTTTAGTAAATTTTTAATGAGATCTTTGTAATAGATTGATTACAATTTGTTCTAGTATTTAATTAAGGAGCTGATTATTTATAGCTGTAATATCAGAGTTATTAATTTTAAATTATAAAAATTATTAATTTGAAATAAATTTTGAAAAGTTATAACATCAATTGAAATTGGATAATTTAAATACATAAAACTTCCTTCCTTAAAATTATGATCCAGTCATTTTTGCAATACTGTTTGGTCATTAAATTATTATTTAAGTATTATTATGTTAGATTTAGGTATTAATGAAAGAAAAATAATGTTGAATACTTGTTGTTGTTTCTTATCCCACTTGGCTAGCCAAGCCCACGAGCCCATACGTACTCATGATTGAAGGGAAAGGGAAGCAGCTTCTGTTGTGACGGAGCACCCCCGTAGGTAGAAATCTGACTTTGGCTCCGTGGCGCTCTTACAGTCATAGGAGACCGGGACCTACGGCTTAAAGTGGATTCCAAACCACTACAAACATCCATGGCACGCCTGGATTCGAACCCGAAACCCTTGGCACCCATCGCCAGAGCGCTAGACACTCGGCCATTCAGGTCCCAAATTTATGAATGCCAACGGCACGCGGTGTTCCCACCCAGGTGGTTACCCACCCAAGTACTGACCGCACCCAATGATGCTTGACTTCCGTGATCTAACGAGAACCGGTATATTCAGCATGGTGGCCGTTGGCATGTTGAATACTTAATATAGATAAAGAGAAACTACTTTACATATTCCACAAAACGGTCTAGTAGACAAAAGTAAATTAATTAAAATAATTAATATACAAAAGGAAAAAATAATTGGATAACAATAATAATCATAATAATTATATTAATCAAAATAATTATTCAAATATTACGTTTCATTAATTATTTTTTATTCAGTATTCCTTAGAACACAATGACACTTTGGTATATTGATGTCAAAATAAACCAGATTAATTATATTAATTAATATACAAATGGAAAAATGGATAATAATAATAATTAATATGTTTAGAAAATATTCAATTAATTTTTTTTATGCATTCATTAATTTTATTTAGACCAGATTAAGATTCATTAATTATTAAGTTTTATTAATTATGGTTTCATTTTTTTTTCAGTATTTCTTAGAAGACATATGACATTTTGAAAGTAGCTACAGGATGTCAAATATTAGACCAGATTAAGATTAATTAATATACAAAAGGAAAAATAATTGGATAATAATAATTATTATTATATTAAACAAAAAATATTTATATGTTTAGAATTATTATGCTTTATTAATTATTTTTTATGTTCAATTATTAAGTTTTATTAATTGTTTTTTTTTCAGTATTTCTTAGAAGACATATGACATTTTGAAAGTAGCTACTGGATGTCAAATATTAAACCAGATTAAGATTAATTAATATACAAAAGGAAAAATAATTGGATAATAATAATTATTATTATATTAAACAAAATATTTATATGTTTAGAATTATTATGCTTCATTAATTATTTTATGTTCAGAATTATTAAGTTTTATTAATTGTTTCATTTTTTTTTTTCAGTATTTCTTAGAAGACATATGACATTTTGAAAGTAGCTACAGGATGTCAAATATTAGACCAGATTAAGATTAATTAATATACAAAAGGAAAAATAATTGGATAATAATAATTATTATTATATTAAACAAAATATTTATATGTTTAGAATTATTATGCTTCATTAATTATTTTTTTTATGTTCAGAATTATTAAGTTTTATTAATTGTTTTTTTTTTTTCAGTATTTCTTAGAAGACATATGACATTTTTGAAAGTAGCTAATGGATGTCAAATATTAAACCAGATTAAGATTAATTAATATAAAAAAGGAAAAATAATTGGATAATAATAATTATTATTATATTAAACAAAATATTTATATGTTTAGAATTATTATGCTTCATTAATTATTTTTTATGTTCATTAATTATTTTTTTTTATTTTTTTATTTTTGTTCAGGAGAATATACAAAAAGGAAAAATAATTGGATAATAATAGTATTATTATATTTAAGTTTCATTAATTGGTTTATTAATTTTTTTTCAGTATTTCTTAGAAGACATATGACACTTTGAAAGTAGCTACTGGATGTCAAATATTAGACCATCGTGAATATGCCGAAGTTCTCGGCTTTACTGGTTTTTGCAGTTTGTGCAATAAGTAAGTGATTTCAAATATTTATTTTTTATAAATTGTAATATTATTTAATAATTAAATGTTCTTTAAAACAAATACACTTTAGTTGATAATTTGTATTCTAATTGATTTTTAACTTTTTTTCCTTTATTCTTATGCAACGTTTGTCGTTTATCTTTGAATTGTTAAAATAAAAAAAAAAATAAATAAATAAAATAATAATAATAAATTTTTATCTTCTTATTCATTTTTTACATTTCATTTTTTTTGAAATTATAATTTCTCTAAGGGATATCTGCAAGTAAAAAAAAAATATTTTAAAAATATACATATCAAGTTTAAAAGAAACACATTTAAAGAATTTTTTTTTCAAAAGTTTCTTTGATTGTATCTTTAAAAGATTAAAACCCTTCAAGTAAAATCAGAAGTTCCGTTTGTTCAGCTCATTTTAGTTTTTAGTGTATCGATGTAAAAATAACATTTTTTGAAAAAAAATTTCATAAAAAAAACTGTCATCCAATTTATTTTCCGAACAAATGTCCTTTGAGGCGACAAATTAATTTAGTTCTTCTTTGAGAAGTTAACGAATCGAGAAATTGAAAGCTTTTAACAAGTTTAGAGTAAAAGAAACCGTCAAAGATGATGTTTAGAATAAAGTTTTAAAAATAGAAACAAATTGACAAAAATAAATTTCCAAACTGTTGAGCATGTTGCATAATTAATGAAAAACAACACAGTCAACGAATAAAAAATCCTGAAGGTATTTTCTGACACGCAGAGTGTGATTTTTAATGCTTCAGGTCAATTTGTTCATTCTGTCACAGTTACAGTTTCAGTGTCAGTGTTAACTGTCAGAATTTTTTTATTCCACATTTTAAAATTTATACACATCATTTAATATGTCGCTATCATTAAATTTTCTTTCATTTTTGTTGGAATCACCAGTAATAATATCATTAAACTTCACTTAAAAAAAAGTTATAAAGTTGTAGAAAAGTATTTTTTATCTTATCTTAATCAAAAAAGTTATTTTGTAATATTTTGTTTGATTATTTTAAAAATACAAATAGTAAAAAATAATATTCTGTCACATTAATGAGTTGAACATAATGTACCCGATGTGTAAAAAAATTAAATAAATTAAATCCAAACAATTTTTATTGCTTATGAATTCGTTTGATTGTATCTTTTGATACAAAGTTTCAATTCATCCTCAGAACTATTTTGCAAATGATACACTAGAGTTATTTTGCCCACTTGTTTAATACAATGGAAATTTAAGTTTCAGATCTAATAGTATAGTTAAAAGAAAGAGATTTCCCGGCTCATGTCTTAGTGACAACGAGCTTCTCTAGTGAGCATTAGGACTGAGGTTCAATCTGCTGGCGGCTTTGTTGTGGATGCTCTTTCAAAAACGAGGAAACTCGATGGCATTTGTGATGTTCAGCATCTTGACTCGTTAGTCGGACTAACTGGTGGGAGTTTTCTGAATTTTTCTCCCATACGATACGCAAACAAGAGTAGATCTCCCGAAAAGCACCCTCCTTCTTCAGCGACACGGAGTCAAGTCAGACTTCTACCTACGGTTGCTCCATCACAAAAGAATTGCCCCCTTTCCTTCCATCCATGAGTACCCATTCTACCCATGGGATGTTCTTCCCGAAAATGGATTAGACTGGGGATTAGACAAAAAAAAAAAGATTTTTAAACAAAAACTTTTTGATTTTGTTGCACTTTAAAACACATATTCTTTTAAACAGTTTGACACACTTTAAAAGGCAATAGTAATGTTGTTGATGCATTATAATTTTTTAACAACCTAACATTTTTAACATACCGTCTATTTTAATCATCAAAATTCCAAAAGATCAACTCAGTATAATAAAATATTCAAAGATTTAAATAAAATTAAACAAATTTCGTAACTCAACTCTCTCTCTCTCTAAAATGCCCGAGATGCTATTAACGACTCCAAAATAGCTCATCCTACCATTAATTTGCAAAGTTATAAATGTTAGCCATTGCATAGCGCAGAACAAACTTGGAAACACTGTATTCAAAATTTAAACGCTTACAAGATTTAAAGCACTCATTAATTTCTAGCTTTGAAGCTGAATAGCTTTACTCACTAAGACACCAGCGAAACCAAACACATGCTTTAAGTGTCTATTCATACTCCGTTGTTCGAGTCATCAATTTTAGCCCCTTACTGTTTAACCCAATACTTTAAATAGGTAGAGATTAAAGGAAGACTCTATAATTCTAGTAACTTAAATCTCAGAAAACAAAAAGCTTATCAGCGAAAATCAAAATATCAGTTTGATAATAGATATACTATATTTTAAATATATATTAATAGTTATCTAATTAAAAAGTAGTTTATTAAAATCTGTTCAATAGAAATGTCATTAGTACTGTAATGTCGTTATTAGTCCTATCTGATATTATTGTTGCGCGCTACGCTGATAACCCTACGGTGTAAAAAAAAAACATCTTCTGTCTCGAAATCTGCCAGTAGACAGATGGCTTTGGCACAGCATGAGGCTGTTACGTCGATGAAGTATAGTCGCACACTGATCATGTGCTATAAACAAAAATTTAATTAATTAATAATTTTAAATAATTTTGTAATGGTTGGGAATATTTTTTTTTTTTTCTTTTGGCTTTACCTACTAGAAATATTTTGTACATTATGTGCATTATTTTCATCTTCTTCATTTGGCGCAACAACCCAATGGCCCAATGCCTATCTGCCTACTGCTATTACTGACAACTCTTGTCTGGTAGATTTCAAGACAAGAGATGTTTTACTGGACAGTCCATCAACCAACAGTCGATGGGCTGACAGCCTTATAGACGATTTAAAATGGATTCCCAACCATTACAAACATTCACCGCCCTACTTGGAGTTGAACACAAAACCTGTGGCACCAAGTGCCTGTCACTAGGCCATTAGGCCCTACTATTTTCATTTGGAAAATATATTAACTATGGGTTATATTATGCGTTTTATTTATGGCTGAAAGTGAAACGAAATTTATCTTGTTGTGAAGATAACGCATTTGAAATGGAATATACTATAAATCCTACTTTAAAAATTATTAAAGTAGGATGCATACTTTGTTAGCAAATTGCATAATTTTTTTTGTCTAATCTCATAACCCAAAAAATCTTTAAAATATTAATTAAATGAAACCTTTTTTTTTTATACAACTACTATTGAAGTTTTGAATTTATTAGTTTCAGAATCATCTGCTTTCATGCATTTGCATAATGTTAAAAGTAATAATAATTAAGAGGCAAAAAATTACAGCTGATTTTTTATAACGTAAAAATTATAACGATTAGAACATTTTTTATTCGTACTTTTTACCATGTGGGAAATCAAATATATTGAAAAAAATTCTAATTGACTAAATAAATTAAAATTTTGGTTTAGTAGCAAACTATTTAGTTTGGTTCATAAAAATTGGCAGAAATCATAAAAAAAATTGACCAGAAATAATTCATATCCATACGATATCGGGGTTTCTCCCATGCGGGATAGTTCCCTCTAAAATTCCTCTCAGAAAGCTCTGCCCCCTTCTTCAACGACACGGAGCCAAGTCAGACTTTAACCTAAGGGTGCTCCATCACAACAGTAGATTCACTCAACAACCTTTCCTCCTTCCAAAGGAATTATTGTTGGAGTCAATCTACCAACAACCTTTCCTCCTTCCAAAGGTTGAAGATTGTGGACTTAGTCTCTATGTTGTTGTCTACCAAATAGGAAAAAGAACACTTTCTCACACTGCTAATTAACGGCAATCCCGCATCAGCCAATAAACCATTTCAGTCAGATGACAGATTTATAACGGATAATAATTTTATCCAATCAGATAAAATTTTAATCGTAGGTCAGCCAATCACTCGCTTAATAGTCAGGCACGAAGTTCTATCAAGTAACTCGATCTTTGCCTTATAAAAGTGGTTGCACTGCCAATGCACTTTTCTTCAGTCTCCTTGCCGTCCATATTATAGCAATACTTTGCTGGATGTGTCCTTGAATTAGATCCAATAATCTAGCAAACAGAAATAACATGGTTTTTAATATCCTGAAGGTACATATTCCTTGATTAAGCAATCCTCAAGAATGTTATAATTAATTTCCTTTGTATTTTTTGAATTTCTTGGACAACGTGCTTTCACGCCTCGTCATTGTATGTTTTGTTATCTTTCTTTTATTATCTTCAAACGCAGTTTTCTCTGTTCAACTTTTTGAATCTTGTGTTTATTAAATGATTTTCAGTTTCGTTGTTGCAGTTCATGCGCACTTCGAATTTTGAGTTTTTTAAGAGAGAAAATTCTGAATTGGAGGCACTTCAATGTTTTTGCATTTTGAAGGCCATGATGGTTTTGTTATACAATTTGCATGTAACGAATACCGGTTGTAGCTTTTGCCTAGTGAAATAGTTGTATTTCTAATTTATTAGTAATCGTATAATCTAATTTAATTGTAATCTTAATCGTATTTCTAATGCTCGTATTTCTTGTCAATTCTCCTTCGGTTCTTCTGTTCACGTATGTATTATATATATATAGTACATTAGAATATATATATATATATATATATTCATTCGAAAAAAAATTATTAGAGTAAAAAAACTAATTCCATAAAATATTTTCCAAATATCCAAAGGCAAAATATTTTCACCAAATTGATCAACTAGTTAATTCATAAATTCCCAAAGTAGTGATTTTCTTTTGTTATTAATTTTATTTTTATTTATTAAGAAAAATGTAAGGTTTGCATTGGATAACTTTCCGCTTTCTTAAATCTGTTATATTGATTTTTACTTTGCATGATAACTTTCAAAGACTGTAAGAAGTTTTTAAATATTTTCCAATAAATGAGTTGAACTTGAATCACAGAAACTGTCAGTTTAATTGTATTTTAAAAAAAATAGAGAGAAAATTTTTAGAAAAATTATGAAATATTTTTCAATAGTAAAGAAAAATTAAAAAAAGAATATGCTGTAAGACCTTTTATTTTGTTTTATCAGGGCATAACTAACATCGAACTACTGTACATCACATTACTTTGAGAATTCAAAAAATTTTATTATTTTTTCTAAAAGATTTTTATTTACTTGTGTCTAGACACTACAAAAAAACAATTTTAAAATATTTGTTGTATTGAAAAAAAAAATTTGAAATTTTACTATGCGAATGATTTTTAAATACGTCTCAAAACTAAAAGAGAAAAGCAATAACGATCTTTATAATCACTGTAATAATTGCTCGTTTCTGTTTAATGGGGCTGACTGCTTTAATTTATATGAAATGGAGGAATTCACCAGGCTCTAGGGAGAGCACACCAAGAATAAAACGTCGAATTCCGTTTTGCTTCCGTATTTTGTTAATGATCTGACAATTTGCTGCTCTTGACGCTTAAATAATCTCTGTTTTGCGTGACTCGGTTCACTTAAATCTGTGGGTAGGAGTGCAGCAAAACTTGTGGAAGTATCTCTTCATAAGAGTTATTGCTTGCAAGTAGCAGAAAATTATCTCAATGGGAAAGCTTTAAATGCTTGCTTTATTACAATACCCAATATTACACCCATTTTAAATTATATATTATTTCCAGATACAAATGTGGTGATGTCTTTATGAATGAAGTTAAAATTTGAAGCTCTCAAATTTGGCACCTACATATGATATGGGCTATGATAGCTTAGGTTATTTTGCTATATTTGCAACAAATTTAAAAGTAATATTGATTAATTACGTTATAATAATAATTAATAATATAATATAATTATTAAATAATTACGTATTTTTTATTGCTCTGACAATTTGCTGCTCTTGAAATAAATAATCTTTGTTTTGCGTGATTCAGTTTACTTAAGTCCAGCAGCAAAACTTGTAGAATTATCTCTTCATAAGTGTTAGTGCTTGCAAGTAGCAGAAAAATTAGCTCAATGGAAAGCTTTAAATACTTACTTTATACAAAAATTGGAACCATTATTAAACTCAGATTACTCAATATTAGAACAATTTTAAATTATATTTTATTTATAATACAAACAGGATGATGTCTTTATGAATGAAAGGAATCGGATTTGAAGCTCTCAAATTTGGCACTTACAAAAGCCTATGAACTATGGCTACTTTAAAACTCCCTGATTTTCTGTCCTTAATTCAATTTTAAATTATAAATAAAAATTATTGCCCCCAAATTTGCCAGTTAAGTTATTGTTAAAACGTATAAGACAAAAATTTAAGGCAAATTAAAATTAATTTTTAATTTGCTTCAGTATTTGTTTTTATTATTATATTCTCAAAAATATCTGCTAACAGAATAAAGATGGAAAGCAATTATTGAAATTATTACTTTATTTAAGGTGATATTTAATGTAGGCATTGGACAACAACAAGTTTCAGAATCTTTAACAATAACATTCTTAATTAATCCATAAGTATTTCTCAAAAATAATATAAAAATTAAACGAAAAATGCATTAAATAACCATATATAAATCCTAATAATTTCATTTTATTCAATTTGAAATTAAAAATTATTAAATTTATTTGAAGCATCTACTTTCAAATCGTTGTTTTCGACGGTATTTGTACACAGCTTCCATTACCCAACCTATCGGACCTCTAACACGTAAGAGCTGCGATAAACAACTGAATTCCAGCGATCAATTTCATATCAAGTGTTTTCGGGAACCCAATTTCATGTCCTACTCTTTTGTGTTTTTGCTTTTTTTTTTTCTTCAATAGCTTTCTTATTGTGGAAGTTCCGTTTCAAATTGGAACTCTTCAGAGAGTTAACTGTAATGCAGAACCTCAAGAGCAATGATTTCTTCCAAAAGTAATTTCACGTCGTCGAAAGGTTTATTGACTAAAAATACTTTTTTAGAACAAGTATTACGATCCGAAGTAAAACAAAACATTTCTTTTTTTTTTTTTTTTAGTTTAAAAATCGCTAGAAAGGTAAAAGAAATTTTAACAATAAAAATTTATGTTGTTTTTCTTCGCTTTTTTTTTTCGTGTTTCTTATCAATTAAAATACCTGTGCTTGTCGAAAATATTAAATTTTAAATCAGTACAGCTCCAAAAATAAACAAAGCAATTGATTTGTACGTCATTTGTTTTCTGAATAATAATTTATAGTATTACAATTTTTTTCGTAGCATTTCATTTAGAAAAAAAAAAATTTATTATTATTACAACCTCCTTCCAATTCTGTACTTAACAGGTGTAAGCTTTTTTGTATGTTTCAAATGGTTCTCATTTTTAAAAATTCATTACTTACAGTCTTTGTTTCACAGCGTGGCTTATGACTTTTAAGACCGTCGAGATCATAGAGGTCAATTGAGTTTTTTGAATTCTTAAAAAATATTTTTCAGAGTCATTGAACATTTTTTTTTACTGTCATGCCATTTTTTTTTTAGAGAAAAAATGCATTGAATTGTTAAAGCGTTAAATTTATATTTTATAATGATTTTTTTTTAAATTATTTTTGATGTTGAATCTAAAATGAAATTCTTTATTGAATCAATAAAAAAAATGCATTTTTGATCTAACATTTGTTTTGCTTTAAAATTTAATTGAAAACAAGTAAATTCCATTTTTATTTTGAAAAGTGAATTTTTATAATGAAAATATTTTTCCATCGCTAGACATGTTTAAAATCATTTTAAACTATATGAATATTTTTCAGGTTTAACATGGTGTAAGAACGTTCGTGTCACCGAATTAGTTGTACCGTCGGCAGCTGTGGTCGGAGAGTCTGTGACTTTGACGTGCAGTTACGACTTGGGCAATGAAGAACTCTATGTCGTCAAGTGGTACAAGGATGACATTGAATTCTACCGTTATGAGCCCAAGGATAATAATCAATTCGTCTATTTTCCGCAGCCTGGAATTGATATTGATGTAATTAATGTATTTGTATATATTTATTTTAATGATAAGTTAAAAAGAAATAATCATATTCTGTACATAAATTCCTTAAAAGTTGATAATTGTAGAAAAATAATTTGAGGCTTAAAGCATTTGCAAAATTTGCAGTAGGTTGCAGAAAGTGCATGAAAATATATAATAATAATAATTCAAGGATTTTCTGTTGATTACATCCTTATTTTTAAAAAATTTCAGTTCATGTTAACTTTTATATTTCCATTAATAAATTGAATCCAATATTTTATTTATATATATATATATATCCAATATTTAATTTTTTAATTTTTTTACTGAAATGAACTAGCTTTTAATATATATATACACTTTCTCTTTTTTTTTATTTTTTATTTTGTTTAATTAATAAGAAGACAGTAGTTAAAGTAAATGTCTTTCTGAATTATTATATTATTATTAATATTTTTCTTAAAATATCACCATTTTATGTTTGGTATTAAAAATATTTTAATAATACATGATTGTTCGATAGCTTGAACACACAAAAATAAACTCAAATAATATACGAAGCGGACTGTATAAATTAATGCCTTTATTTAGGCATCCATCAAGCTCGAAGATGGACTGCCACACGCAACCTTTCTCGTTGGTTACACTTTTCTCGTTGGTTACACTGAACTCTACTTTGGTTACTGAGAACTCTTTTACTTATGCAGCCATCAAACTCGAAGATGACTGCCACACACAACCTTTCTCTTTGGTTGCAGAAGTTCAACTCATTTAGTTTATGCAGACATCAAACTCGAAGATGCCCTGCCACACGACCGTTCTCTTTGGTCGTAGAAGTACAACTGCCTTCTTACATTCTTTCTCTCTCTCTCCCGTCAGCTCACCCCCTGCCAGACACCCCCACAGACAGGATGTTTTTCTGGACATAGGGCGTTGACCTCCCTAAGCAGGGGGACATGGGTTTCGACGTAACAATGATGTTTGAAAATTACTAGACAAATAACCAAAATTATGTAAATTATTATATTGTTTAATTACGTTCAACTAAGTTTAAAATAATTTTACTAAGTTTTTACAATATAATTTTAAAATGTTACAACTTTTAATTAGAGATCCATTGACTACTTACTCGACAATATTACTATTACTCGACAATACTTTACTCGATTACTTAACAATACTTGATTTCAAATCATGTTGACAAGCATCTAAAAGTGCACAAGAACATTTAAAGAGGGTGCATATTAGTAAACATCTGAAGACTAAATACAAAAAGTATAATCGTCACTATCTAGTTCCACTGTATATTTTATGAGACATCTATTCATTCTGAGCTCTTCAATTTCCAATACAAAACTTAATCGAGTATTACTTGTGCACAGACTACAAGCAATAAAGAGTTCTCACATTAGAAGTTACATTTTTTGTAATTAAATTCAATTTAGTAAATTAATTCAATTTACCTCTTTCACTTTTTTTCACATTTTGCGATGCGTACAATAATTTCTGGACACTCTGTACAATATCTATATTTAAAATTACAATTTTTTTTTTTTTTCGTTATTGCGTTTTAATAAAATTTATTTTACATCCATTTCACTAAAAATATTTTCAGAGAATAGGACTTCTTTTATGTATAGATATACTGAGTGAAATCTATTGGTTAAAATAACTGGTGAGATATGAAGGGGAACATATTCACTGCATTCATGTCTGCAACTGGTATAGCCATGAATGGGGTGTCTGGGTCTAGTAAAATGGCCATTCACTTTAGAAGGACGTAACTCATAATGCTCCTTAGTTGTAAGTTCAAGAATTCGTATTTCGAAAACTATAGGAGATACTATCAAATCTAGCATTACCAAATCCGTTGAGAATTATTGATTTATTGCAATAAAGGTATATTTTGAACATATGGCAATCTGTACAGCCAAAAATTGTGAAACCAACGCAGAATATTTTGTGACACTATTTTACAAATAAAACGATAATGTGAGAAGAAAAACATAATTTAATGAATAAACAAAACTTTTTACATCAATACATCTGTGAACACATGTGAAAAATAAATAAAAACATGCGCATTATGTTCATGTTCATGAAATGTTAATGTAGGCAGTTTTCAAAAAGCTTGTCATTACCCACGAATCACAACCACATTTTAAGCACATATGTTTAGCATAACACATTTATTAAACATGGACTATGTTATATGATGTGATTATTACATGTGACTGTGAAATGATGACATAAATCTAGAAGACTAGTAGATGGTGTTGCATATACTTAATCTTTTATTTGCTTTATATTAATTTTGTAGAATTTTTTTTCTTTTAATTCTACACTACTAAACTAAAAAATAAAAGCATGCTAACATTTCCATAAAAATAAATTATTTATTTTTAATATATTTATATTTCACTGCATTTGGAAAAACACTGTATGTACCAAAAAATAATCTCTAAATACTATTATTTTGAAGGTTTTATAAAACATAAAAAGCTCTATTTTATAATTTTTTTTTATAAAAGAAATTCCCTAGTTTATTTCCATTTTAAATTTCAAAAGCACTTTTTTTTTTTTTTTTTTTTTTCATTTTCCCTTTAGCATAATTTTAGTTTATTTTTTTGTTATTCATTCTTAAAATATGTTACTTTTAATAAAATTTCTGAAAGATCTCTTGCTACAAAAAGTAATTTGATTTCCAATAGAAAAGTTTAGTGTTAAAAAGTTTAAAATAATTAAAAAAGTTTTCTTTACTTAATTTTTTACAAGTCGAAAAACAAAAAATAAGATTAAGAACATGTAATTTGATTTATAAAGAACTATATTTTTTCTAATCATTAAAAAAACATCATTTTTCACTAAGAAAAGTTTTAAAATGCTTTTTTTTATTTTAATATTTATAGTGATGTTTACTAAAATTTTAAATATATTTTTATTTTTTTTATTTAAAAAAAGAGAAAAATGCTGTAAAAAAAAAAGTTCATTCAGCTATTTAGAAAGCAAGCGAAGTTATTAGTAAAAACAAAGTTTAAAAATAATAAAAAAAAAAATAAATAAAAAAATTCATTCAAGTATTTAGAGATCAAGCAATGTTATTTTAGAGAAATCATTATTTTGGGGTAAACTTAATTAATTAAAATTGATTAAACTTAATTAATTATTATTTTATTTTGGTTTTTGGAAAATTATTAAATAAATTTTTTTTTTGGAAAATTTTGATTTAAACAATAATTTATTTATAAAGTGATAAATCTGTACTAATTTGTTAAATATATTTAATAGATTGATTAATATTTTTTTTTACTAAATGAAATTTATTTTGAAATAAATTATATAAGATTTACTAAAAAAGTTATTTATTTATTTAAAGCAATTAAAATAGATGACATGGTCATTAAATTTCTTAATAGTAGTTTATTTATATTGGAACAAGTGATACTATAATCTACCGTTTGTCTTCAAACATAGATGAATATATTATGTCGTAAAATGTATTGTACTGCAATCTAAGATCATAAACAAGTAATAAAAAAAAAAAAATTTAAGTCAATTCCTACTTTTTTTCACTCTATTGCAGAAAAAGTCCTTTATAAATAATTTTCATTCATTTTTTAAGTTTATCTGTCGCTATCTATTGGTAGCTGCATGCAACTTAAATCTAAAAAAAACTCAAATTAATTAATTAAATTTAATTAACGAATTAATATTTGAAAAACTGTATTAACATCACGTGTCATCCACTACAAGTTAAAAAAATGTATTTGAACTTGAGTGGATGAATAAAAATATTTTATTAATGATTGAAAAATTGAACAAGATATGTATAGGAGAGTGTAAACTAATAGAAGGAATTGAATAATGATATGTTACCTTAGATACAAGGCAAACAGTGTAAACTTATAGAGCAGGGCGTGGCTAACCCGCGGCCCGCCTTGTTCATTTTTTCCGACCAGTAAGATTTATCATACTTTTACAAAATATATTTATTTTATAATGGCCAAAGTAATGAAAAGCAATGTAATCAAAAAATACATTATTTAGGCATCCATATGATCTAATTTGAGAAATCTGACTCAAAGTTGTTAGCGCTTTTGGTTCAACTTACACCTGCTAATCGTATTTTCGAAAATGAAAATGACCAAACACAAACACGTTCAAACATAACGTATCCTAACCTGCAACACCAATTACAATGTGCAAATACCCAAATTGAGATCGCTTTGTAAAAGCTAAGTGAAACACATATCACACTAGTAAAATAAATAGTTTTTAATGATTTCATTTTTTTATTTGTTTATATTTATATATTTTTATGTTTCATTTTAGTGATATATATTTCTTTACAATATGCGTTTAGTATCATTAACCCTTTGCACTCGAGGGCTCCGGGCGGAGCCATTTAAAATTTGTCTTCAAGCTCGAGGGCTCTGCTACGGAGAAAATGCAAATATTTTTCATTTTTTAACATAAGAATAAAAAACAAATCGTAAAAATTATAATAATGATAATCTTTTCACTAAAATCGCTTCGAGTTGCTGGTAATACGAATGAAAAAAACACTTCGAGTGCAAAGGGTTAATATTATATTACGTTTATATGCGAAAATAATAGCAAACACAAAAGTAATAACTCATTATGTTTCAATTTTCATTCAAAAAATGTCTATAGTGGCTCTAAGTCTAATATGGGAATATATAATTTTATATGCAGCCCGTGGAGTTATAATACATTTCCAAAGTGACCAGCAAGAACATTTGGGTCGGCTATCCCTGGTATAGAGGAATATTTGGGTTTAATTACGATAAATTTCGCTTATTTATTAATATTTTTAATTCTTTTTTTTGTTAACCCTCCTTTTTTCATCAATAGAAATGTTTTGAAATACGAAAACAATTTATGTATAATAAATATTTTTAAGATGTTATTTCGTCCATTCCAGCTGTCCCGGACTAACAGTAATATCGTATTCCTTCGAACAGTAGAACTAGATTCGGCTGGGAGCTACAAGTGCCAAGTTTCAACTGATGCTCCGACATACAGTTGTGTGCAAGCAGTGAAAGAGATGAACGTCATAAGTAAGTTTAGGGGTTATTGGATTCACTCTCTAAACGGTATAAACAAGTCATATAAAAAAAAAAATTTTAAGTCAATTGCTACTTTTTTTTTTCACTATATTGTAGAAAGTCCTTTATAAATAATTTTCATTCATTTCATTCATCTGGCGCCATCTATTGGTAGATATACGCAACTTAAATCTAAAACAAACTAATATTTAAAAATTAAAAAAAAAATTAAATTTAATTAATGAATTAATATTTGAAAAAGCTCTATTAACATCAAGTGTCATCCACTACAAGTTCAAAAAATGTATTTGATCTTGAGTGGAGGAATAAAAAAGTATTTTATTAACGATTGGAAGTTTGAACAAGATATATATTATAGGAAGAGTGTGAGCTAATAGAAGGAATTGAAATAACAGTGATCGGCATTTAACATTTGCTTATTAAATTAATTAGAATAATTGTTTATTATGGAATATTTTGACCTGATCTCACCTTTGCCTAACATTTCTTTTTTTTTTTTTTTTGTAACGTGTAACATTTTTTCGTATTATTATATAAAAAAATTCATACTATTGAAAAGTGATTAGTTTTATTTAATTTATTTATGTGTGTTTATCTAAATATGTAGTTTTTAACTATTTTCTACTAATACAAATTACGATCTCTGATGGATATGGTCTTGATTCAGTGTTGTTTCATGGTAGAAACTGTATTGCTTCTTAAAGATTACTAGAAATGTTTAGCTGTCATATTTATTTAAAATTGAAAAGTCAGAACTGCACAATTGCAACATGTAAACAGAAAGCAAAACAAAAATATTTTTGCAAATATATTTTTAAGAATTTTAATTAAGACATTAAAATCGACTGATACGCTATTGGGATAGAATGAAACATGTAGTCATTTTTGAATGCCAGGTATTTTGAAATTAGCACATTCGTCACTAAAATAACAGATGTATGGCAGATTCATCATAACTCAGTTCCACCACGGGAGAAAATTCAGTTTTCTGAGAGTTTATGGACATTCTAAATGATACATAAATCCAAATTTTATTGAATATTATATCCTTTGAATCATCATTCGAACATCAGAAGATGTTGCAAATATTAATTTTATGCAATATACTTAAAGTGTTATGTTTTTAATAGGTTATAAATATGTTGCATTGTGTTTTTTAATCATTCACTGCTAGTGCAGTCTCTTTGTAAAAAAAAAATGTTCTTATTTTTAATAGTTTTGCCAATCGAAGGCCCTCAAATTACTAGCGGAGAAAATAGCTATGAGTTGGGGGATAACGTCACTCTAAACTGCACGTCCAGCTGAATCGAAGCCTGCTGCCGAACTTGGCTGGTTCATCAACGATCGACCGGTATGTACTGTCACGTTTTCGATAAATGTTATGTAGAGGGAGGTAAACAGAAATAGAATTTGATTTGTAATGAATTCACTAAAGAAATTTCTTTCAAAAGAAAGTGTTTTCTTTTTTATTATTCAATAAATTCCTTTGTAACTTTTTAAAAGAACATTTCCATATTTGTGTACTTTTAGTTATTTTCTTAAAAATAAAAAAAAAAAAGATTACAGTTTATCAGAGAACTGCTCATCACAGAAGCTCTGAACAAAAAGTTTTAGTCTAATTTCAGGCTGATGTTTTTTATCCTATTTCACCTGTTCATGTCTTAAAGTTTAATTCTTGAAATTATAAGATGTATTTTACTTCTATCAAAATTCTAGCAATGTTTTAATAAATTAAATTTTCTGAGTAAAAAAAAAAAAAAGTACTATGAATTACTGTGCTACAAAAAAGAAATACCACAAGTAAGAAAATACAATTGGGATTGTAGATACTGAGGAATACCTAAGAAATATAAGAAACTTTTTCTATTGGCAAATTTCAAATATTAATATAAATTATTTTTAATTAAATATCACGTGACGTGGTTTTAATTTAAGCAATGAACGTTCACCATCTAAGCAAACCGATTTTCAGTTAAAACAAGTAAATAAAAAAAAAAAAAAATTTAAGTCAATCCCTATTTTTTTTTTTCACTATATTAAGAAGCGAGTAAAAACTTTAAGAAAGTCCTTTTATAAATAATTTTCATTCATTTTTTTAAGTTTATATGGCGCCATCTATTGTTAGATATATGTAACTTAAATCTAAAAAAAATCTAAATTATTTAATTTAATTACTGAATTAATATTTGAAAACACTGTATTAACATCCAGTGTCATCCACTACAAGTTCAAAAAAAAAAATGTATTTGAACTTGAGTGGAGGAATAAAAAGCATTTTATTAATGATTGAAAATTTGAACAAGATATATATAGGGAGAGTGTGAGCTAATAAGAAGGAATTGAAAAAGGAATTTTCCATTTTACGAAAGTTCTCACTTCCAAGTTTTTAAAATGGTCTCAAGTTTTTTTTTATTCATAATTTATATTCATAAAATTATATGTAATAATATCAATATTATATGTATAAAACTTTTTTTCGCTGATTTTCCTTATTTTTGACTTTTTCTGTTATGCTTATCACAAAAACATGATATTTCTGTTAATTTTTATTTAAAATGACTACAATTTTCCTTTTTGTATGTGCAAAAACTTTATGCAAAAATTAGATAAGCCTTAAAAAAAGTTAAATTCTTCTAGAATATTCAGAATAAAAAGTATGCTGTAATTAAAATTGGACATATAATTAAAATTTTGATTTATAATTTTATTTATTGAATTTCAATCTCATGAACTTTTTTAAAATTCAATTAAAATAACCAAAATAGTTCATTTTGTAGTAATATTTATTTACATTTACATACAATATGTTAAATTAAAAGCATTCCTTTGGGATCCGGATTAGAATAGTCCCAACTGTAACTCATGCATGTCGTAAAAGACGATTAAAATAGGTATAACAAGGTGGGGTAAAGTCAGACTTCTCCGTTAGGGTGCCCAATGACTTTGTGCTGCAAGGTCAAGGACAAAAAAGAAGCTATATTTTACCTTTATCATGACTCGTCGGTTTAAAGATCACGCAGATTCATTGACTTAGTCTAGATGTTACTTACTGTCGATCAAATGGGATAAGAAACAACAACAAAATTAAAAACACATTTCATTTTTACTTTCGATATTATTTCTTTATTACAAACAATACTTATTTTTCTCTTGAATTTTCTTATAATTTTTAAACTTAAAATAATTTAAGATATAAGTCCTTATTTATAATTTTTGTCATTAACTAATTTTAAAACCAAAAAAAATTCTAAAATCAAACGTTTTTAAATGCTTCAGATCATCATGCTAAATTTGAAATGGGATAAAAAAAACAACAACAATTTTAAAAAATCGATATTTTTAGGAATTATTATATTATTTCGATATTTATTTTATGTTATTTCTATCTCTATATTATCTATAGTTCGATATTATTTCACCAGGTTACCTTAAAAAATACGATCATTCTTTTCTGAAAAACTCAATTTAATGCATTTATGTTTTTAAAAATGAAATTATCCTTTCTACGTTTTAAGTTATGTTAACTAAATTCTATCATAAACTTTTGAATTTTAGGTATCTGATGAAGAAACCCATGACCATGGCGTAGTTACGAACCATAAAAGATTGCAAGTTTCTTCTAAATCACTTCATCTGAAACTGAGTAAAAGATTGTTTCACGAAGGTAAAATGACCATCAAATGCGAGGCGTCCTTTTATGGAACACTGGCCGTTATCAGCAAAGAAATAACATTATTAGGTAATAGTCGCGACATTTTCAAATTTTACGACAGGTAATCTTGGACTTGCGATATACTTCTAAATATCCAACTTAATTAAGAGGCTTTTTAATTGTGGTATAGTTTGATTAATATTTCCAATATTTGTATAAATCGTATTTAAAAATATAGTAACTATTATAAGTATATAAGTACATTAGTATATAAGTATATAAGTCATTAGTATATAAGTATATAAGTCATTAGTATATAAGCAGGTGAGTATAAATTTAAGCGAGAAAAATTAAAAAAAAAATACAAAAATAAATGTTTTTCTTATTAAACAAAATGGATTTCAACGAGATACCAAAGTTGAAACAAAATAAACGTATACTTCGATTGCTGATCAGTAATTTGCCTAAATCTGACAAACTAAAAAAAAATGTTTTTGCGCGTAAGCTAGTATGCAAAAAAGGTGCAAGTACTTTGGAAAACCCTTACTTCTTTGGAAAATAATAGAGGGGAAGGGAAGAGTTGTTGTTTCAAAGTTTTGCATCGATAGTTCAGCTATCTGAGTGGATTTTTTTTTTTCTCAAAATTAACATTACTACAAATTTACTAGAGCAGTCATCCTATTTGACTCTAAGGCTAATTCCTCCCTAGCACCTCAGTCTACTTCCATCGAAAAGTGCATCTCTTGTCTTGAAGATCTTGACTCAAAAAGGCAAGGATATCGTTTTGCAGTGGATCCCAGGCCATTGTGGGATCTTGGGTAATGAGAAGGCGGATTCTCTTGCCAAAAAGGAACAACTATCACCCAAACCTTTTGTAAAGACATCTCTTTTCACTCGATGAAACTGATGATCCGAAACTTTTTCGGAACACTCTATCTGATAATCTACTTGAAGGCAACTCATCTAAAACATGATTTAACTTTATTCTAAACATCCCTGAACAACCCAGGTTTAAAGCTGTTGCCCTTTTCAGACTCCTGACGGGCCATGATTGTATGACCAATCATCTTTTTCGAATGAAAATATTAGCAAGTCCAAAATGCATGCTCTGCAGTCTCGAGAGGACATGGATTCATCTCACCTTCTTGTCTGCCCTGCACTTGTTTCCTCTACTGTGTATGGTCGTTATTGGGAGACTAGGGCGCTTATGGGCTAAACATGTCACTATGTGATTTCTTTCGATTCTCGTTGTTGTTTTCATGTTCCTTGTGTTATTTTTTTTTTTTTTTATTACTTATTGTAACCTGCGATTGGAAATAAAAAAAATTAGTATGAAAGAAAAACCTCACACTTTTTTTTTTTCTATCTGTCTTGAAAGGGTGTTGTATGACTTCCCTCAATGTAATGTATCCTGCGTAACTAATTTGCCTAAGTCTGACAAACTAAAGAAAAAAGTTGTTTTTCATAAGCTATCATGCGGAAGGGTGCAAGTTTGATATACTTTGGGAAACCTTACTTCTTTGGAAAATAATATGAGGGAAGGGGAGAGTTGTTGCAAAGTTTTGCATCTATAGTTCAGCTATCTGATTGTGCTTTCTGGTTCTCAAATCTAGCATGCAAGAAAAGCCTCACACTTTTTAACCTATCTGTCTTGAAAGTGTATTGTATTACTTTCCTTCTATGTATTGTATCCTGTGTAACGCTGAACCTGTTTCAGAATAAGCCGTATCAGGATCGAAGACCGCAAGTTAAATGCTCAGTGTTCAAAATTAAGTTGCGATCTGTCGATAATTCCCACTCTTGTCGTTATTACAAAATATTAAAAACATGTTAATTTACAACATCGAAATGTGTAAATAAAAGCAATGTTACATGTGCCACAAAGAAGCATTGACTAAAAATGAAGTTTAAGAAGAAGTAAAAGAAGAAGATTTTTAATAACTTGTAAGTTAATATAACTTGATTATTGCCATTATTGTTTTTAACTTGATTATAAGCCATATAAACTAGCTTATAAATATTTTATAAAACCTAAGATACATAAATCTGGCGTTCGGCGTTTCGGGTTCGAGTCCCGGCGATGCCATGGATGCTTGTAGTGGTTCGAATCCACGAAATTAACTGTAATAAACCGTAGGTTAATACATTAACCCCTATAAACCGTAATAAACCGTAAGTTAATGCAATAGCACAATAAACTAAGTCCTGGTCTAATATGATTGTAGAGCGTTGGGCGTAGGGCTGATAACTCTACCCCGTAAAAGGAAATCAGTTCATGTTTCGGGATCTACCAGCAGACGGCTTTGGCCCCCCATGAGGATGTTGCGCCATTGAAGAAGAAGAGGAGATAAATGAAAGAAGTGCAATTATTCCAGAAAAATTCTGTGATAAATATAAAAATATTACGAAAAAGACCACAGAAAATAGTATTATATGATTAATAAAGTAATCATTAAAAAATTATATTGAGAAGATCTAAAAAAATTGCTTTATTTTAAGAACATCAAGTCGCGCTTAAAGAAAACTTTGAACAAACTTTTTATGGATAAAAAATGTTCATTATCTAAGTTACATGAAGAAATTGTGTTTATTTTTTATGTAAGGAAAGAAAAAATATCAGATATATCGAATTGGAAAAGTTCTTAATTAAGATTTTTTTCAATTTTGTCAATTTTTCTACCATAACAATAAAACTAATTGTGTATTTCATTTTACGTTACTGAATGAATAGCACTAATTATTAAATTATTGCTTTTTAAAAGTAATTAGAATTTACTTTAAAAATTTTAATTTTTTTACACTCTTTTGTGGAATTCCGTCAATATAGGAAAGAAATAAAACTTTTGTTATAGAATCTATTCATAGATTCATAGATGGATAAATCCCTAAAAGAAAAAGGCAAAATATTCTCTTTTTTTTCCCCTTTCCGCTCAATTTCTAAAACAATTAGAAAATTAATTGGATTCAATTAATTACGTTGCATTTATTTTTTCATACATTTGGAAATTCAGAAAAAAATTTATTCAGCTTGAAGAGTATTTTATTGGTTAATATGGTATTTAATTATTTTAAGCTGGTATGGTATTTTAAGTTGTATCCATTTAACATTACGACTGCCTTATTCTTCGTAAGAAGCAATTATTTAATCAATTATTTTAGAGATTGAGGTATTACTCTAAACCTCATTATCAATATGTGTTTTTAAAATAGCAGAAACACATAATATATCTTAAAAACAAGTAATATAAAAACATTTTTTTTAAAGTCAATTCCTACTTTTTTTCCACTATACTGCAGAAAGTCCTTTATAAATAATTTTCATTCATTATTTAAGTTTATCTGACGCCATCTATTGGTAGATACATGCAACTTAAATCTATGCAAAAACTAAAATTAATTAATTAAATTTAATGGATGAATCAATATTTGAAAAACTGCACTAATATCAAAGTGTCATCCACTACAAGTTAAAAAAATGTATTTGAACTTGAGTGGATGAAATGAGAAGTATTTTATGAACGATTGAAAATTTGAACAAGATATATAGGGAGAGTGTGAGTTAATAGAAGGAATTGAATAAAACATTAGATTCAATAAATAATACCGTTTCACACTCACTTTGAATACTTAATGCAATATAAACATTAAATTCATAGTTGTAATATGTAGGTGGTGCAGTTGGATTGTAACTGGGTGCGGCTGGGTTGAGACTTAAGACACGTTTGAGAACTCACAGCTTGATTTTACACATGTACAAACACGACACACATACAAGATTTAACACATTTAAAGGCATATAATTATAGATTCGTGGAAGGATTCACTTCTAAGCCCAAAATAAAGATATTCAGGTACTCGCTGGATGTGCGAAAATACGTCCTCTCCGGGGAGAGTCTGTAGGCCAACTATTACGCAGGGCTGCGTTGAATATATTTCCCTCTCAGGAGGAGAGATTACAAACTAAACGTTTTCAGCAGAAGCTTCAGTTCCACTGAACTTCCTCTCGATGAGAGTCTCGAAACCTACTGACCATTTCTCCTGAACGCCCTTACAGAGCGTAGGAGGAAGCACGGTTACATAGTTAAATTGGTATAGTCAAAATACCACTTAATTTTTCAACTGATTACTGATATTTTTTTCCATCTTTTTACTATCTTTGGGATAGTTTCTACAATGTCAATATTGTAGTTATTTATATTCCTCATATTATTACATCAATATTGTAATTATTTGTATAGACATTTATAATTTAAAGGTCAGCAATTTTTTTATACAGTTTTTCGAGTATCATATTTTATTTTGTCCTAAGGAATAGCACACTAAAATTTCAAAATGTGTTATTTTTACACTGAAAATTATGGTTAAATTAATATTGAGTTTATAACGGAAATAAAATCGAGTAATGTTTTACAAGGCAACAATATTTTAATCAAAAAATATTTTACTTCACATTAAAAACCAAATAAAAAATAATTATTTACTTTGTCTAAAATGCTGAGATATTACATCAAATATTTATATATTTTCAGAAGTAAACCACTCATCAACAATACATAGTTGTCACCATCTTCTAATATTTGTTTCCATCATTTTAATCTTTTCTTCTCCACTAAGGTAAGATATTTCTACTTTTTTAAGTGTTTTTCACTTAGACAAATGTCCATTTTATTGTAAAACATTTGAAATTTTTATTTGCTCTTTTTCCTTTAAATATTTTTTGTTGCTTATGTTAAATATGGCAATATTACTCATTCCATACAAAAGTATGTGATTACAAATTTACAAGAAAATGTTTTTCTAATTTTAAAGAGGCCTTTTAAAAAAGCTTTATTTTCATTTATTACAAATAAAAAGTATTCTTTCTCAACTTAAGAACCAATAACTATTTACCAAACCATCATTCAAATTAAACTTAATTCCAAATGAAATAATGTAAGCGGAAACTAAATTTGTGATCATCTATTTGTCAATACAAAATTTTTTAAATGTTACGTAGAAAATTGAACCTTATCTTAATAAGATGTGCTATACCTCCGAGATAATTGACAATAAGAATAGGCAAAACGGAAGTAATATACAAGTCATGAATGAACTCAAAGAAACCTCTAAATGTCTTTGATTTTAGAACCTCTCATAAATATTTCTAGGTTAAAGTAAAATTTGTAATTTTCATGTAAAATTAAAAGTCACTTTAAAAAACTCTCACCTATCACCTTTACCTAAAAAAAAGTATCCTTATTTATAGTAACTCTTCAAAATTTTCAACAATAACCTTAATTTCTCAAACTTTCTCGTTGTAGTACAAGAATTGAAAATGTTATTTCTCAATTGTTTTTTATATATATATATTTTAATTTTTATTTTACAAATGCCGAACAATGGCGCCTAAGCCATTAGTTCACGAGTTCTCCAGTACTTTTTGACCATGTCCTCATATCGAGAAAATGCACTACAATTATTTAAATGTTCAAAAGTCATAGACCGACTAGAGTCACACAAAAACACAGTTTGGAGATCCACCATTCAATTCCATAGGGGTGGTCACGTAAATAATAACCAGTCAAACGTCTAAATGAAGTCACCGCAATCTTTCTGGGAAAAGTGGGAGATAGGGGAATAGTTTGGGAAATAGTTATCTCTTGCCCCAAGAATTCTGCATATCTTCAATTGTTTTGTATAAGTTGAGTTTATTAAAGTTCTAGCATTTTAAACGACAAACGTAGCTAAGATGCATAGATCAATAGCTAACAAAATTCACAACTGCAAATACGTCTAGTTTACACAAATTGCTTTCGGCTTCACCCGCCAGACACTTCCGAAAATCAATTTCTGTCTGATTCTCTTGAAGATCTACAGCAGACTAGAGAAAGATGTCTGTGCCAACATTGCCAAACATAGCACCAATCTAAGTTAGATATTTATTGTACGCTTTTTACCCCCTTTTTTTTTTTTTTTTTTTGTAAGGAAAATAAAAAAGATTGGAAATAAAAATATAAAATAAAAATAAAAATAAAATTATAAAAATAAGAATAAAATTAAAAAAATTAAAAATGCAAATAAAAATTATAAAAATAATAAAAAAATTACGGTTCTGAGATGGGCCTTTTTTGAAGGACTTTTAACAAGTTGCTTTTCAGATCATCCATTGGCTCCCACCGTTCAGCATAATCCTTTCACTGTATTGTAATCAAGTTTGTTTTACGTTTTCAATAGTATATAGCATCGACAACGGGTCCCTAATTGTACCGAATTTAAAACTTAACTTTTAACTTCTTTTATTTTTGTATTTTACTTTTTTTTTTAGCAATAGTATTTATTAATTTTTTTTGAGCACCATTTAAATTTGAATTTATAGAAACTTTATCTTTTATTTATTTTACTAACATTAAAACAGCCAATTAGAATTCAAAACATATTTATGAATTAAGATGAGGAGGTTTAAGGGTTATTTCCTCCCTGTTTGTACTCCGTAAACGGTACGCCAGTTGGCCAGTTGCCAGCACCAATCTTGTCGCCAAGTTGTCAACTTGGCCTATATTTTAGTATTAGGCCTTATACTTTAGGACTCAGAATAAAAACACTTTTGCATTTAACTTTTTTTTTCAGAAGAAAAAAGCATTTTAAAAATTGAATCACATAAACTAATCAATTTAAAGAACCACTAATTACAAAATTGCTAATTTAAAAGTAAACAATTCCTTGATATTTGCATGGAATTTCGTAGTAATATATAACCTTAACATATTATTCAATTTTGTTGCACATATATATATATATCATAATTATAGAGGAATTATATCAACGATTATATGGAAATGAAATAATAAATATTTGTTTTTATTAAATGTTTAAAGCACATCATTTGGAAATTTCCATATAATTAATATGATGAATTAAATACATTTAAAAGATTTTTTTTTAAATAACATAACTTCATCAAAGAAATGTAATGTAAGAATTTATTACTTTAATAATTTCCTCGTCATATAGTAATGAAAACTATACCATTATATAGTAATATCTAAATAATGATTGCAATGTTTTAGAAATAGTAACAAAAAAATTAATACTTTAAATTCTGTTCATTAATTATTTTAAGTAATTTAGTTTACCCTATTATCTAATAACAACATTTCTTGCCTATTAGTAGTACAAATAATAATTTTTTAGCTTAAACTATTGAATTATTGATCTATTATATAATTCTTGTTATTTTAAAAAATATTACATTTAATTTTTACAATATTATATACTTGGCATTTTCATCAAACTATGTAGTTGTACTATAACCTTCTTTTTAATTCTTTCTTTTAGGTTTATGGAATGTTTTCCGTCCTGAAATGTTTCCTTTTTGTCTCCCGATTCAACTTGTTGATTCTGAAAAATAATTATCAAAATTTTCAAAACTATTTTTACAAGTGGCAATTCAAAAGCCAGTTCAAATTTCTTTTTAGTTAGATTGAAACATCAATAAGTATTTTCATTTTTCTGTCATTTTTAAATAAAAATAAATAACTCGAAAATTACTTACTATCAAAATGAAAAATATGAAAATAACTGTTATTGTTTTAAGAAAAGTAATCAGTTAAAAAAATGATAGACGGAAAACGAATACATCAACATTTTAAAAGTTTTCAATAAAGAAAATAAAAAATGTACTCAAATATTTATCAGAAATATCATATTTCTTAATGTGGGTATGATTAAGTTAAATTCATTTTCCCGCACTGATTGAAATAATTCTTCAAATTAAAAATTTTATAGTATGATTCTCATACACAATCTGAGAATTTCATGTTTTTAATCATTTTCATGGCTTTTATGTTACATTCAATACCTCTTCTGAAATTACTTTCATTAAATTTATTTTGGTTACCTATATTTTAACAAATGCAAAAAATTATGTTTAACAATAAAATATGAAACAAATTTTCAAAAAAAAAAAATATATACTGGGTAAATTTAAAGTTTCCTTTTTCATAAATATCTACTCTTGAACATTTTTCCATATTTTTAAAGTGAGAGAAAATAATAATAATTATAATAAATAATAATTAATTTTTTTAATTTAGAATTTTTATTTTTTATTTTTTGAATAAAAATATAATTTATCAGAATAATAATAATTGCCAGTCATGAACAATAACTCTCTGTTCATGAAATTTAAGCAGATATATAATTATTGACTGTAACAAGTAATTCAGCAGTAATAACCATACATTTTTTTCATAATATTCTCAATTTGATTCAAATTTCTAACTAGAACCAAGAAATGTGTTAAATTATTGATTCAAAAATTATTTCTGATGTCAAATTTCAAACTATATTTACTGATATCTATAATGAAATAAAAAAAAATACTTTTTCTTATAACATATAAGATTTAACGTCCTATCACTGTACTCTTTTGAACGCACATAATAAAAAAAAATATTGTGACATTTTTAAATGGTATGTTTATATTTAATGTGTTAATTTCAAAAAATATAGAGAGATAAGAAATAATTTTAATTAATTAACAAAATATGAAATATCATTTTTTTTTTTTTTTTTTACTTGAGCTTTCTTAGTTGTTATTGTAAAACGTACAAATACATGTGATATTTTTGTAAATAAATAATCAATTTAACCAATATGTGAAGTTATTTTGTTATTTCATTTTTTTAAAAACTTGTTACGCCATTTTTAAACTTCATAAGTCTTCTACTATATGATTCTAAATTAAAAAGAATACTTAGTATAAACCTCAGTCGCATAAAAAATTTTAATTTATTTTGCTTATAAAATTCATAATTGCATTAATAATAAGATTATGTTATAATAATATAAGATTATGTTATAAGCCTTTATAACATAATTTTCTTTTCATTTTAAGAATTTTTACCTATTATACAAAAAAAGTATGTCAATTAATTAGAAAATTTAGATTCTTCAATATTAAAACGTACATGAAAAGAAGTATCCATTTAAAAAACTTCTTAAAGTGCATTGTTTAACAATTTTAATTGACATTACTTCCAATATTATCATTAAAAACTTGAAAATTATAATATGGGAAAGTATTGCGATTTTCATTAATTAAACAGAGAATTCATACATATCACGAGATGCAAACCCAATTTTGCAGATTATTAACTATGTGTATTCCTCAATTCTTTCTTACAAATTTTTAATCTTCAATGTCATCTTACTTTAAAGTTATCAATATAAAAAAGTGAAATTTTAATTCGCATTATCTGCATAAGGGAATATAGTCAATGATTAAATACCATACGTTGAATGATTCTACATTTAATTACATATCATAACAGTAATAACACTGATAAAACTAATTCATCTTAAGAATAATTTTATTTTAAAAGAATATAACCAAAAACACAAAAATATTTGTCTGCAATTTATCTTCAGCCTTTAAACATTAATGAACATTTTTAATGAACTATACTTAATTGAAATCTATTAATGAACCTTTTATATTATAATCATTTTGAAAATTTTGCTGACTAATTTATAGTACTTTTAATTAGAGCTTCAATTGCATTCGAAATTAAAAGATATCTTCTTATGCGGAGATATTTTTTTTTTTATAGTTTACTCATTTAATCGTCTAAACCTTCTATTAATATCGAATGAATAATCCAATTAGCTGCAATTAAATCAGATATACATAGTATAGTATTCAATTAAGTACACCTATAAGTGTATGTTGGAAAAAAAAATTGCCAATTATTACAAATTAAAACCGTTAGCTTTTGAAAGCTTAATGGATTCTTCTACAACTTTTAATTATTTTTCAAATTTTTCAATAGCTCGAATATTATATTTAATAATTAACTATCCCCCAATTCCTAAATGTGTTTAGTTTTTATTTATAGTTAATGATAACTGGACATAAAAATTGAGGCTTACGTTAATTAAACTTAATGCCTAGTTTTAATTAATTTAATTGTGGAAATGATAGCTCTACCTAATCAGCATTTAATACACAAAATAAATAAATACTTAATAATAACGAATAAATAAATAATACTAAATAAATACGAATAAATTAATACACAAAATAAATAAATTTAAAAATAACAAATATAATCCTCATTGAATAGAAATATTTCTCCTTCCTACTTGTCCTCAGAATTAATTATTATTTAATGCTGAAATGTGATATTGTATATATAATTTTAAAATTTTCTGTACTTCTGAAATGTATTTACTGCAAGGTTACCGATTACTTATATATACTACAAACTAAGATTGCTTTAAAAGATAAATGAAACCTAACAAAAGTGTTCTACTCAAGACATTGTTATTTAAATGCAATATACAGTATCATCTTCTTACAAATTTCCACATTTTTAATATTCATATAATATTAACATTCTGCATTCTGCATTACTCAAAACAATTAGGGGATATTGTAAGTTCGTGATGAAATTATCCTATAATCGACAACTTTTTAACAAAAATGAAATAGAAGAAGTTAAAAAGGAAAATTATAATGTTCACAATGTTGAGAATATGCAAATTTTGTCAGTGACGTCGAAAACTACACGTTTCATATAAGGAGTAAAAAGCGACCTACAGCATTCCTCTTGGTAAAATGAAGCAAAATACCTTGGAGTCATACTTGACAACCATCTTACCTATCATTCTCAAGCCAATTATATCAAAAATAAATTCAATATGACTGTTAAAAAACTCTACCCTCTTATCTCTCGCAATAGTTATACCAAGATTGATACTAAAATTCTTGTCTATATGGTCAACATGCGTCTCATTATAACATATGCCAGTCAAATATGGGGATCCGCTTGCTAGTTTAGAATCAAAGATATTCAAACTCTTGAAAATAAAGTATTACGCATGGCAGTTGATGCACCGTGGTTTGTCAGAAATAAAGATATTCTCTCTGCTCTGGGAATTCCTTCAATTAAAAATTTTATTCACAAACTCGCAACTAATTTTTATAATAATATTTCTAATAATCCTAATACTCTACTCAAGCGCCTTCTTGATTATGACATTACTCTGCCCATCAATAATAAACGCCCGCGTACTTCACTGAACATTTTAACTAAATAATATTTTTATCAGCTCTCTCTATTTGTTATTTTATTTATCCTATATTTGTATTTAAATACTAATCTTTTTTATATATATATATATATATATATATACTGAGCAAGCCATATTTCTTTTACAATATCATCCTCAATGCAATCATTCAAATAGAAGTGCATGGCAGCTAACGCTGCCAATTTACTCGTTAAAGTCAAATTGTTTGCTACAGCTTTCCTTCTGAAGGAGGAGATTAAGAACCATTAACACTCGTTGAATGTTCTGTAACAATGACTACGATATCTCAGCAAGAGGATTTAGATGAATCGGTAACCTGAGGGACCATTGGTCGTTTAGAGGTGGGTCAAACACAATCCGTTGTTGCGAAACCTAAGGAGTTTTTCAAAGTGTTATTTCCAAACTATGGAATAAGTTTTGGAAACTTGAAATGATCGCTGAACATTGAGAAAAGATCGTACTCGTGCAACAATACAAAATGAGAATCGGTATTTAATATTAAAGGCCAGAAGAAACATCCCTATGAACGCCACTTTCTTTGCAACAGCACCTTCAGGGTGGTACTAGTACCAGAGCTTAGACTATTCGAAACAACCCCACCATGTGGATTTGTATGCTCTCAGACCTATGGCTTGTGTTTCGTTTGCATAGGACCATCTCGGCTCAGCATAGGAGCATTTCGGATGAGAACGAGATTAATGGAGCAACATGCTCTTCACGGACGAATCCCGATTTAGTGTACAACCTGAGAATAGGCGGATTCTCATCTAGAGATAACCTGGTACACAAAATATTCCTGCATTTGGGCATGAAAGTGTCCGATTTGGCAAGGCGGGTGATGGTCTGGGTTGATATTTCTATCAATAACCACACCCACCTGCACATCATTAATGGAGCATTAATTGCTGAGTGATATAGGGAGGGGGATCCTCAGACAATTGTGCTCCTTTACGCTGCAGCAATCGGAGAAGAATTCATTCTCATAGATGATAAAATCAAGACACGTCGTGTTCTGCTAGTGGACAATTTCTTTTTCGACAAAGGAATCGTTCGAATGGATAGATCAGCATATTCCCCAGACATGAACTCAATAGACTATGCTTGGGACATTATAGGGAGAGAAGAGTTACTAGTTGCTTATCACCTCAGAAACAATTCAAAAGTTAGAAAGCTGTCTTCTACAGGAGTGGGAGGTGTAGGTGTGCGACGTTACTTTCGGTTAGGGAAACCCATACCTCTTATTGAAGCTCATTTGTATCCGAGAAATCGCATTATTTGTTTGTTAATGTGCACGAATTGTGCATTTTTATTTACCGACAATATCGTCCATAAAATTTAATTATTCCTTTGTTACTTCTTCTTTCATCATATCTTTTTTTTTTTTTTTTTTTACAACACCTTTACATCATATATCAGTCACCGAAACATTTTCAAATCTGCAATTTATACTCATAATCATAATATCCCTAATTGTTTTCAGCAGTGTACTTTTATTGAAACCCACAACATGATTACTTTTTTTTATGTCTGTAAATTTTGTTTCAATCTTCAAAAAAGAAAAAGATACTTCTTTGAAAGTGTCCAAATATCAATTTCCACAACGAAACATTTAGCTGCAAAACTATTAATGAACTACATGGAGACATTAATGAAAATTCTCCCCAACTATTACTTTTAATAACTTCTTCAAATTTTTTAATAATATTTGGATCACAGGAAACATCTCGGAATAGTTGTTTACCGCATACATTATTCCTATTCTTGAACGGAACCAAGACACAATTCTCTTAATTAGTATCGTCATATTGCTTTAACAGCCACTTTAAATAATATTTTTGAAAGAATTGTGGTTCAGAGACTCATTTATTTTTCAGATTACAATAATTTCCATTAGCATCATTCAGATTTTATCCCTTTCACAATGTATTTTCAGTCACTTCTACACCACAAAATCGTTAAAACTAAGAATGCAAAAAAAGTTTCTTTTTTTTTCTTCTTGATTAAATTGAATATCTCATCAGCACATGATTCCGTTTGAAAGAAGGGTTAATTTATAAAATTCTACTGTTGTGAATCAAGGGTATCGCAGGAAAAGAGGAATCACAATTTCATTAATAACAGAAATTTCATTGTTAAAGGAAGAAAGACCGCCTCAATTAAAATCTTTCCCATTCGCGGAGTTCAACAAGTTAGTGTTCTTAATTATTATTTTTTCTTTTTATGATTTACATGTGAAACGTCTTTGAGATCATCACTAATCATATTGAATGTTTTATTTATACAGATGATATTTTTCTTTAGCAGGGACAATCAACTTGAAAAGTTCTTTTTATTTCAATATTAAATCTCACAATGGTATAATACTTATCTCATTCTTCAACCAGAAAAATGCGAAGCAACTATATTTTCAAACAAAAATAAGTTTTAAACCGGCATCTATAAATTGATAACACCCATATCCTATGAAAGTAGCACGCCCGACTGCTTTTTTTCACGTAACTTCAAACAATACTTTTCTTACATTAAAAAAAAAAAGGCTATCAAAAAACTTCATGCTCTAAAGTAATAGCTTGCAAACACTTGTGGTTGTCGTTCATCTCATCAAAATTATAAATTCCACTATTCGTAGCAATCTAGAAAATTTCTCTTATTGTTATTTCCTATTGTCACATCAATCTCCGAATTCTCAGCATAATGTGCAATATTGATTTACGGTTCGCAATAGGTCTTCCTAAATCAACTCCTTTTCCAGTATTGTACAAAAAGGCCAGCCTAATTTCACTTTTCCATAGACAGTTTATGTTGACAGAATGCCTTTTTCTAAAACCAATTTCTTTCGAACCCTCCTCCCCCTCTTTAACATGCATTTTTGTTAGTGATTCCGAATCCACATTAAATTTCAGATCTTAATCTAATTAGCCTAAAGTGTGCAAAGAAATGACCGTAGAGCGACAAACCAAACAACATCGCTCTCTCTCTCTCTCTCTCTCTCTCTCTCTCTCTCTCTCTCTCTCTCTTTCTTTTATATATATATATATATATATATATATATATCTGAGATTTGGGAATTGTTCTTCCGTTTGAAGCGTTAGGTTTCCTTTTAGATTTTCTCAGCTAATTTTTTTTTTAAATATTTAAACAATCCTTCTTCCTGTTTAATTCTCTATCTGCATGCAATTAGTAAAAATAATAAAAATTTTTTCCCATTTAGATGATTTTTTTCTTTCAGTACATTGTACCACATCACAATAAAGAACCTTTTTAAACAATATAACAAAATTGGAAAAAATAAATTTAATTTAGCGACAGATATATCAAAACACTTATTAAACACTCAATTCTCACAAGAATCTTTTTTGGGGACGGATAATTACAATTACAATATTCCAATAATATTTTAATAATTTACAATAGTATTTTTACTGGAGAAACCCTCGCAATGATTCTATCACTCTATATGCGTACTCGAAGCACACATTTCTATCATCATATCTGATAATTTCTCAACCCTTCGGACTCTCAAAATTGTGCATTGCACAATTTTGCCAAACTTTTAAAGAGATCTGATAAAAAAAAAAAAAAAAAAAAAAAAAAAAAAAAACTTCAATTCAATTTCATATTTGGAATTTCAATTTTTCAATTGAGTTTTTATTTGGACTCCGGGTCACGGTGGCATAACCGAAAATGAACAAACACATTCTTTGATAAAATCAACTTCGGACGCAATGATCTTAAATTGAATTTTTCCCGAGGATATCATCTATCGTTGAAAAAAAGATATTTAAAAACACAGATGAACAATGATCAAGAGTAGCACATACGGCAGATTTGATTCATTTTATTAATATTAAACAATCTTATCGACTTTTCCTTATCAGTCGAAAAGAAGTGTTACTTGAACGACTTCGAACCAAAACTTCCTCCTTCTAAATCTAGACTCAATATATTTGATTTAGGTTCTTTTCCGATGTGCTTAAACTGCAAAAAACCAGAAAACCAGGAACAAATCTTATTTCAATGCATTAAATACGAAATGCAAAGATAAAAATCGAAAAACTCTTTTGGATACAAAGTTATTTGGCGACTTTTTCCAATGAAAAATTATATAGTGTTATTGTGTTTACTTTTTTGTTTTCTTTTTCGGCGACACACATTCATCGGTGATTATTTTCATTTATTATCTTTGGAAACAGTCAAACGTTGCTGATTATTGATTATCTCAGGATCTTTACCATTCTTATTATTATTTTATTTATTTTAATTTTTTCTTTTTTAAAAGCGGTTGAATAAATTGAGATAAAGCAGCTACGCGAGAATAAATCTCAAAGCACCTATTCAAGCTTAGTAAGTCATGCTGAATTTTGAAGTAAACTGTATTAATCGAGATATAGATTTTGAAGAATTTATTCTGTTTAATACTGCACTGTCTAGATTTTTGATAAATCTGCGTATTTTTAATCATGAACGCACCTCCAGCATTCGAATCATTCCTCTTGTTCGATGGAGAGAAAAGTTAGTGTATTTTTTATTTATTTTTCCTTGCTTGCGTTTTCACAAACGTTTTTGCATATGTTTGATTTTCATTATAATTCCAAGAAAAAGTAGAAATAATGAAAAAATTTAATAACATTTCAATAAAAGTGAAGAACATCGTATTATATTTATCATTTATTAGATAATATATCTTTCATAGTATTCTTGTAATAGACCGCATGTTAAGTGATCATCAATAAATGACCACATGTTTTTTGTTTTGTATTCTAATTTCTAGGCAGCCAGTTACGACAAGGAAAAGAGCTGAAGGTGCTAATTTCTGCTATTCAGCAAACGTTTCGGACAACATTCTTTTATTTTAAAAACTTATTAATTTTCATCGTGTGTTTCAGTATGAAAAAAAACCATATTTTACTACAAAACTAATTCTCAGAAATGATATATAACTATTTATTAACTATTAGGCGATATTTTCAAAGTTAATTTAGTAATATCATTGTTCCTAAAGACTTCACCTATAAACAATACATTTAAATCATAGCTAAAGGCAATAAAATGACGTTTTCAAAGTAATGATCGTATTTTATTGTGTTAATGTTTTAATTGTTGTATTTGTTGTAGCACATCCAAACTTTCCTCCTACAGTTTTAAAGTTGTTGGCCTTATTTCTGTAGAAGTAGACACAAAATGAATGGAATAATCTAAATCTAATAAACAATCCAAAATAGTAAAATTGTTTCCATTCATCTTTTACTGATATGAACTCATGTTCTAGTTTATTTAAGATGAATTGCTAAATCTACTTTAATGTAATATTTTTTTTAGTTATGTTATCCTCAATTTAATGGTTAAAGGAAAAGAGAGAGAAATTTGAGAAATAAAAAATTTGGGATGAAATACAAGCTGTACAATTTTAAAATTTTTAAAAAGATCTACAACAGAAAACTACAGTTGTTTGTAGCCATTTGTGTATGATATTGTTTTGATCATTTTTAATAAAGTAATGATTAATAAAATATAAACAAAATTTTAATGTGTACTAGGTGTGGTGGTTTGTAATACTTAAACATTTTTTTAAAGGGGGAAAAAATAATAACTTGGGAGGAAGGTAAAAAATGTTTTTCCTAATATGTACTATTGCTAGTCATATTCTCCCCATCTCTCTGGTAATTTGTGGATGTCCTAAAAAAAAAAAAAAAATGCATATTTTGAGATGGTTGAATCACTAAGCCATTTTCAACATCTTCATAATTGTCTAGGTGATTCATGAAAAGTTCATGAAGCTTCGATGAAAGTATTGGTAGTCAGAAGGGGTCAAATCTACAGTTCCTGGAGAAGTGCAATGTCTAACTGCTTTCGTTGTATGTGATGGAGTGATGTCAACCTGCAAAATAACTTTTATGTATCTTGTAGCCATTCTGGTTGCTTTTCGGTCATATGGTTCAGTGTTGGCCATTCTTTTTGTCTTACCATAAGTTTACCATTATCACCATAAGTTTCCACAGTATCACTAGATTTTTTCTCGAATCAAACAATAAAAGCAGTATGTTCAAATGCTTTTGATCTGGTTCCAAACTTGAGGTATTTGCCATCCAAAATAACTATGACACCAACTCAAAATTGTTTTTAACAGCAATAGCTTTTTTAAAGGTACTGTCATAGCAATAAAATGTTATAAGAGATGAGGCTGTTAATTAACCCCCATGTTTCCTGTGCCATCTCTTAAAAGATATGAATAATTATCTGCCACACCTGATGTATTACAATGTCTGTTTTGTCTAAATTATCATTCATTTCATTAAATCTATCTTGCAGAATACTTATTGAAAAAGATACAAAAGTACCCAATGCTGCTATTTTTACAGTAAATAAAGAAGATCACACCCTTGGAAATTTGATTAAAACATTATGTATCATTTATTTAGTTCCAATTAAAATCAATCTTCTATAATTTAGTTATTTTTACATTAATGTAATATAAATTTGAATGTTTCCTTTTTTATAAAATCACCAGTTTTTAGATGCATATCTAAAATGTAGATTCTCTTAAATCATACTCATTTTCTTTGCTGTTTATGAAAAATATTTTTTTTTATTTCATTGTTAATTTGCTGCCAATAATAAACTTTAAAAAATTGCATTAGTGTTTTTTATGTAAATCTGTAAAAAACCTTACATTATGGCATTTTATGTGTGTACCTTTTGTATTTTTAATTCTAAATCTTAAATGTCTAATTATAAATTTATACCTACACAATAAGATAGTGGTTCTCAAATTCTTTGAAGTTTGAATGCATTTAAAATCCTACAAATAATTATAGGCACACTATATATAAATTTCTGAGAAATATGTTTTCATAACTAAGTCAAATATTGCAGTAAAAAAAAAAAATTGATATCTTAAATTTATGCATTTTTATGTTTTTGAGAAACAGCCTGGTGTGTTCTAATGATTTCTTCAATGTTTGGTCATAAAGGAAATTCTCATTTCCTCCATAATTACAATGAAGATTTCCTATCTTTTTGCACTTAATTGTACTGAGTGTAGAAAAAACCCAACTCACATAAATGTGATGTTATAGGTTAAGTTTATTTAGATGTTTATGTGTATTTAGATTGTTATCAAAATGTTTAAGTTTATTTAGATATTGACACATATTCTTCTTTGGTAGAAATTCAAACAGATTTTTTTAAAGATATAATTCCTCATGTTTAATCATTAATCCACATTCAGTGGATATAGCTGCCAGTTCTTCTGTTAATTTTAAACCAAACTCATTTGAATTTTCTACGGATGGATTTTGTAATCAATCGTATTGTTCAATGTAAAGTGATGGAAAACAAGAACTCAATTTTTTTAAAAACTTGTTAAATGTTTAATCATTATTGGAAGTGTGTTTACCAATGAAAACATTTCCAATTTATGTTCAACTGCTTTCCTTTTCAAAATCTCTAGTTTTCATTGAAACACTTTCATTTTGCCAGTCGATGGGAGAATATTTTCTTCTTTCCATTGTATGTAAGTATTCAAAATATTGAGCTGCTGAAATCTATCGGCAAACTGGTAATCAAAATTCCCACCAAAGGAGTTCAAAAATGTCATTGTTTCATTGTCAAAAAACTTGTCTTAACTCATGAATAAGAGTATTCACCCTTGGCAGCCACCTCATTTCAATATGCAAAAGCAGGCATTTGTGTTGTGAATCCTTATCAATACAAAGCTTTTAATAAATGCAATTTTACAGCTAGTATTTTGCCATACAAAGAGCTCCATCTGTACAAATGCTTAAATATGATTTTCATGTTATATTTATGAAGATAATTATTCCAAATGTTGAAAACGTCTTCACTTTTTGTAGATATATTTTATTCTTTGCAAAACGATCTGATTTAGAACTTGATCTTCATTAATAAACTGGACAAATGCTGAGAGTAGTGCCTTTTGGTAATGTTTCTTCACTGATCCAATTGCAATGTCAGATCTGAATACTGGCGTTTATTCCTGCATACATTTTTCTTGATATCAGAAAACATTTCTATAATATGCCTGTTAACTGTATTGTTAGGACTTATTTTCATTGCTGCTTCATTTCCTAACATTGTCATGGCCTTTTTTTCTACATGCATGTAAAATAAATCACTCGCCTGAAATATGAACTTCCTTTTTTTTTTTGTTACCAGTTGTGACACTTGGTAAGAAGCGATTCGAGTGATCAGAAACAGTCATTATACTTTTAAAATAATTTGCTACTTTTGTTTGCTGTTCAGACAATCTTTTGGAAAACTTAAATTTATCTTGTAAAGATGTTTTAAAATATTTATTCAATTTACTAGAAAGTAATGACATTTATCATTTTACATCCATATGCTGAAAGACAATCTTCATATTTCCTGTCCAAGTGGGGAAAAGCTTAGATAACTTTTATTTTTGCACGTAGGCCACTCCTTTCCCCTTGCTTAGCTTTTGCTGGCCTACAAAATTTGATTCTTCGTTACTTTGGTGTTTCTTTTTTTGAGAAATGTATCAATTTTATTTGGGTGTGTTTATTTGAAATTAAGTAATATGCTGAAAATATCCAATTTCAAAATAAGTAATATACACAGCAAGAATATTAATACTTTTCTAGTTGTCACACTTGATTAGGTCTCCTTTCTTTTGGTGTTTTGACTATAGCAGCTTCTTTCAACTGAATAGCAGTCATCTTAATATTTGTTCTTATCATTTCTGCAGCTATGTAGTCATTTTCTGCAGGCTTCTTTTGTTTTACTGTTCGCAGAACAGATTTGCATCCGTGGAGAAATCTTTACTGGGGAAATATTTAGCTCAATATCTCAATTCCCTGTGACATCTAAAAGATGCTGGATGTTTTTGACTTATTCTATTGTTCAAGGCTTGTTCTAAGTGCTCTTTCCAATAAGTTTTAATATCTGTTTCAATTCTTAAGTAGTTTACAATTCTTCTCCTTAGTTGTATTCATTATTGACTTTTGAAATCCTTCATGTGCTTAATATTTTGATACAGTCTGCTAATTTCACCTTTATCTGTTACAATCAGAATTTCCTTTGCAATTTCATCTTAAAATAATCTCTTATCTTCTCTAGCTTTTCTAACTTACTTACTGTGGTCAGATTATTTACTTTGATGAATGTCCTGCACAGTTTATCTACATTTTCATTTTCCTTCTTTTTTTTCAATAGGATTTAATGTTTTTCCTGTTATCCATTCTTTATTGGGTCTCTTGCATTTTTTCCCCTTTGTCATATTTGCTGTATCATCATAAATGTCCTTGAAATTTCTCCAGCTCATTTTGATTTTGTCTTCATGTATTTTATGTTTGTCTCCTATTTCTTCTAATACTTTAAATTGTTTCTCATTTCTAGATTGAAACTTTCCTTACGTCACTTTCTTTTATTCTATCTGCATCATAATAAATTCTTTTATTTGCTTTATTACTCTCACTCTTTTGCAATTTCATTTTAATTGTAGACACTATAAGTGAAGGGTCATCTGCTCTTCTCATTTCTGATCCCTTCAATGGTCAATTATCAATTACATGGCCAATTTGGTTCTTGTGATTGCCATCAGAAGACATCCAAATGGTTTGGTGGATATCTCTGTGCTTAAATATACTGCTTCTAATTACAAGATTGTTGCTCACAGAAAGTAATAAAAAGTTTGTTTTCATTTATCTGCCCAATGGCATCATTTCTCACTGAACTTCTAACTTTCTCACAATCTTTTCTTCTAACATTTGAATTTATGTCTCCCATTAGGATAAGCATAGTATGTTTTCTAATACATTCAGGAATTGTTTGTAAAAACTATCCATTTCCTCAATTTCTTTGTCTTTTGTGGGGGCATGGACCTGTACAACCAAAAGTTTTATAAATTATAAAAGAGAATTTGCCTTTGTGATTTAACAGGTTCCCAATCAATAAGATATCTTTTGTTTTCTTCTGACTTAATAATTCTAACTCCTTTTTCATGTTTATTTTCTATTCTGAAATATAAAATTGTTTGTTTCCTATCTTATGTCTGTCAAATCCAGTCCATCTCGCTTCAGATACTCCAAGAATGTCTAATCTATATATCTCTCCCTCTCCATCAAACCATCTGTCAAAGTTGTACATGGTTAATAGGCATGTATAATAATAATAACTGGTACATCTTTCATGTTCCATATGCATTACCAACTTCTTCTGTGGCAAAGCTTTCCTAGGGCTTTTCCTTTTTGTATTATATCTGCACTGTCCTCTCTTGCATTTAGTGGGTTCAGATAGTTGCAAGACACTATTTCAGCCAGGTGGCTTGAATTTTGTAGGCTTTTAGTTTCTGGAATCAGATGGATTTTTACGAGTTACAATGATTGGCTTTTCAACTTGCCTCTTTTACCCAGGCTTGGGACTGGCTAATGCAGAAACAAAGCAGATTACTAGACAGAGTTTTTTCATAATTATTACTTGCCAATTTAATTTGCGCCTTCTGAAAGAGTATTTAGTAATGGTGACCGACCATCTTTGTTATAAAAAATGTAGACATGCAGCATTTCTTAAACCAAAATAGCAGTTTTATTGTTTTTCTTACTTCATATCATTTTGAAATTGTTTCATTGAAATATTTGATATTTCCATATATTGAGCATTCACACAATCTATAATCTATTAATGAGGTTTTTACTTTCTCATATACATAACTCATAATATATATAGAAAAGTTGACAAAAAGTTCTTGGGCTGATTTTTATTTTATAGATATTTTTTTATTTAAGTCAAAAGGTGAAAAATTTGAAACTAATAAGAATGTAAGCAAAAAGATCAACATTTATAATCAACTTAACTTTTTTAAATTTAGTATCTAAAAGAAAATTTTTATTTTACTACATTCAGCCTAAGTAAAATTAAAAAAAAAAAAAAATTAGATTTTACTCACAATCATATTTCTGGATAATGACTATATGCTTGTTTTGCAGAAATCTTAAATTTTTTTGCGTTTTAGAAATTTGTACTAGTATATTACGATCTCACTCAGCAACACATGATCTTTCTACTTGGTATATGTATAACTGACATCTATTAATGCTATATTGTGATTTATTCTTGTGTATTGCTTTGTCATTGAAGAAACATGCTTCATAATATTTACAGTTCATTTACTTTTAAAGGGAGATTTAGATAACCTTAATTTGTCAGCTTCCTCCTCTCTTTCTAATAAGCTTACAAGTAATTATTTCTCCCTTCCTAGTATTTTTCCTTCCAGTTGACAAATTTTATATTGATTTATGTATATTTTGCTTATTTACTGTCCTACAAAAAAAAAACTTTGTTTTGAAATTGTTTAGTTAAAAATAACTGAATGCACATAATTATTTAGCATTAAATGAAATCTGAGATATTTTGCAAGTAAATGTACACATTCAAGGGGGGTTGATTATTTTGAAGAATGAAAGTTTTGTTTTGATGGCAACAAAATAAAGGTCGAGTAAACTAAAATGAACATTATTCATACTTGAAAATAGTCATTAAAAACTATTTAAAAAAATTTTTGGTGGTCAGGAGGACTGAGAAAAACTCGCATTTCATTGTCAATCATTCATCAATTGTCATTCAATTTCATCATCAACTTTCAAAAAACAAGTTCCAAATTCAGTGTGTAAAAAATCAACGTATTGTAACATTGCAATATTAATTGAATGACATATCAATTTTAGAAATGTTAACATCAACCAACTCAAGTATACAATGTAATAGTCAAAAGAATAGTTTTTAAAAATATATTGTTTAATTCTCTGGTAAACTTGGATATATTCTTTGAGAAACATAACAGTTAAATTTTTGTCCTTTACAGCCAACTTCTTAAGGACCCAAATGTTCTTTTTGCTGGTTATAAAGCTCCACATCCACTGGAATATAAATTTTTGCTCAGAGTGCAGACTGTGACAGAATATTCTCCTCAAGAAGCCTTTACTAATGCTATTACTGATTTAATTAGTGAACTGTCTCTCTTGGAAGAAAGGTTCAAGGTATGTTAAAATTTTTCTTGTGACAGTTATTTATTCAGTTTTAAATGAATAAATTATATTCTGTAAAAAAATAAAATGAATGCTGAACAATAATTATTGATTAGCATCCATTTTGATAATAAAATCAAAAATACTACTTCAGTTAACAGAAGAAAAAAAAAATGCAAACTAGTGCACGTTAATATATTTTATTTTCTAACAAGTTTTATGTACCAAGCCTATTGAAAAAAACTTGTAATAATGTCTATTAATTCAATATTGTAATATATTATAATATACTAGAATGTAGTATATGCAGTGCATATTGGAAGCAATCGCTGGTTTTCCTTTTCTGGCCAGAGGCCAAACCTAGAACTTTAGGTTCAGTTTGTGTTCGTATTGCTGTTGTCAATATTGAGAAGTGAAGCTGTATTATTTTTGTGCTTCATCATTAAATAAATGTTGCTTATGTGGAAATGAGTTTCATAGTTAATTATTTTAGAAACTGGATGGTTAGAAACACAAGGGTCCCTTTTTTTCTGATTCTACATCATGTGAACTAATGTAGAATCTGAAAGCTAAGTTGAATCACAGAATCATTAATTAATAATGCAGATTGTTAAGAAAATTTTCCTTGTTAATTTCTGGTTGATTCTATTTTTGTTGCTATTTCTTTTATTATATTACATCAGCATATAGTAATTAATAATACATTAATAAGTCAATTTGAAAATGTTCTTGACTGTAAAACTTTTTGCATCTTAATTTATTTTGAATAATTCTCATAGTTAAAACAAATGTATTAGAATAAAATTGTCAAATCGAATTCATATATATTTTTTGTTTATTTAACCAACTTGGATCATATCTGTAAAGTTTTTTTAAAAAATTATATTAGTTAACCTGATTAACTTGCATTCATATGCTAAAAAAAGTTTTATCAATTATCCTTTATTAGGTTTCTAGAATTATTTTTTAAAATCAATACTAAAACTTTGTAAATGTATTGCATTTAATAGCTAGTGCATTTCTGGCTTGTCATTTGCTGAATAGTTCATGAAGGAAAGACTGTCTATCAAATAAATGTGATATTTTTTTATTATATCTCATTTAGCATACTATTGAAATGTATTGCATTTAATAGCTAGTGCATTTCTGGCTTGCCATTTGCTGAATAGTTCATGAAGGAAAGACTGTCTATCAAATAAATGTGATATTTTTTTTTATTATATCTCATTTAGCATACTATTGAAATATTTTAAGTTCTGTGCTGTGTTTGGTTATACAAAGAAATTCATCTTTATATTTTTTTCTAGTCTTCCTTTTCAGCTAAAAATCTGAAAAAAATATAATTCAAAATAGTTATTACATTTATGAATTCATTATCACATTTTTATAATTTTGTAAAAAAGTTTAACCAATAGTTTGTAACTCTTTTTTTTCCCTGTTGACTTAAAAGATTTCTGTAACGTCATGTGAAATAGCAAAACAACTTTATTATATTGATAACTCTTTACTAGGCTATGGTAAATATTGGATAATTATTTGTATTTGTTTTAAAATGTTAAACTTTTAAAGAACTTGCATTCATCAATGATTTTTACATAAACGAGAAGAAATCTTTTCGAGTTTGCAATATTATTTAGAACTCTTTACAAGAAAAAAATCTCTCATTTACAAGTGAAAAAAATATAACTTCATACCTGATGACTCTTAATTGATTAAAAAATTGAGGAATTAAATAAAAGATTCTGATTGAATTGCTAAGCTATCTAAGAAAATTTATTCTGTCATTGTAAGAGATTTACAATGGTGAGTTATTATAAAAAAAACATCGATTTCTCATATTGAATTACACTTTTTCTCTCTTTTGCTCTGTCTTCAGTTGTAAAGCATTGCATTAGAATAACTTGAATGTAAAAAATTAAGTATATTTGAATCCAAAACAATTGACTTGAATTGATTATAAATTAAATATTCAAAATGAATATTTTCTTAAGATAATTAACATGAAGCTTGTATAATTTTATATTAAAACAAAGATGGTATTACTATAGCATAATTTTTATTTTATAGGAAGCTGTAAGAGAGAAGCAAGAAGGCTTGGATTAAATAGGATGGATTCGTGGAGTGAATTGAATATCCATCAATAATTAATCTTAGACAAATACAAATTTTCATTTGCTAGTTTTCATGTCTAAATATCAGTAACATCACTGTAAAAAAAGCATTAAAAGTTTTTTATATATATATATATATATATATTTTTTTTTTTTTTTTGGTATATATTTGCAAAATAACATGTTTTGTATGTTACCTGTCAAAAATGAATATTGACGTGCTGAATGGCAATAAAGTTTATTGTCGACTCCTTGATCATCATTTCTTCTTCATCAGTACACCTGTAGGCAATTTCTAAATTATAATTTTTTGTTATGTATTTTTTAACAAAATCAAGATTTTGTGATAAACGAAATTTTTAACTGCTATTGATAATTTTTCTATCCTTTTAATTAATATCTCTTGTGGCTCATAATAAACCAAAAATGAAAGATACATGGAATATAACAGTTTTTAAACCTATTAATTGCATATATATTTCAAATAATCCTTTGCTGTGAGATTGCAAGATATCTGTAGTTTCTAACCTTTTTTTCAACATTATCTTGTTCTTATCTAGATTAGATCTTCTATTACTTAAAAATAAGATCTTTCCATTCTTTTACTATCAGCAGATCTGAAGTAACTGGAATCTAATCAACAAATTTGACCTTGAAATGAAAATAATCTGCATTCAATGATATAGTAGCTTTTCTAAATCGGCATGTGATTATTTGAAACAAAAAAGAAATTTGCTGTCATGAAATTATAATGAAGTAGTTTTTATGGACATGATGAATAATGTGTCTAGCCAGAGGTATAAAAGAATTTGGAAGCATGATTATATTTGAGAAAATTCTAAATTTGATTTAAACTTAATTGTTTATTTATTCATGTTAATTTATTTTTCTGGCTTTCTTTGAAAAGAGAAGCTGAATGGTATAATATGTTGTTGCAATCTTATTTCCATGAATATCAAATTTTTATCGAGTTGCTTGATTTTAAATCATTCTAAATTTAATAGAGTTGATCAGAAATGGTTTAAATGAACTTAAATTCTGTTTTAGACTAACTTATAGTAAGAATTATTAATTGTTAAAGGTAATGATGTATGACGTTAGAAAACAATTCTCCAAATAGTTTATTTTAATTAAGAACATTAAATTTTCTTGAACAAGAAAAAAAAAAAAAGAAGTACTTATTCATAATCAAAATATATTTATTAAAAAAAAAAAAAACTCAAGCTTGTAAGATATTTTACAAGTTACATTTTATTTTATTATTTTACAGTTTATTTAAGATACTTACAATTTTACAAGAAAAGTTAATAAGAATTTTTTTGCAGGAATAATTTAAGATGTTTTTAATTTAAATGTATTTATACAAGATAGAAATTATATCCTGGTTAATTTATGTGTATTCTGGTTAATACAAAATGGTAAACATAAAAATTAAAATAAATGTGGCATAAATTGGTAAGCAAAGGTGTTGACAACTCGGCTCTTTTAATTTATTTTGATCTTGTTTTTTTTTTCAGGCATTTTAATTTCACCTTATTTAAAATATGTCATTCATTTTAAATATTAGTCAGGAAGGATTCATGTTAGACAAGTTATTTTGAGTGATTAAATTCTGATTTGTCATTGTGTTAACTAAACAGTTATGTAATTTTCTGAAAATTTAATTTAAATTTTTTTCTTTACAAATTATTTTTAGAACAAAAGAAAATAATTTCTAAAGCAATTTTCCCAAAGTAATTTATATTTGTTGGTAATGAAAAAATGCCAAATTATATTTGTAATTATACCTTTGAATAGATAAGTTTTATAATCTAAAAACATGTAAAATATCGAAACAATTATATAGTTTAATTAAATTAGTTTCAGAAAATAAACTTAAACAATAATTTGCTTAAAAAACTTTTTTTGATTGTAGCCTTTTCATAATCAATAAATGTATACTAACCAAATAAATGTGTACATTTTAAAGTTATTATTAAGATGTGTGTTTTTAAAAACAATGAATTCTCAATGTTTTTATTAGAATTCCCTTTAGTATTAAGAATGATAATATTTTTGGGTGAGTTTCTGTTGCCTTTTTTCAGCCTTTAAATTGACTACAAAGATGTATCCAATTATTTAAGACAAAAACGATTTTGGCAATTTTTCATATATATCCACTTTTATTTTTATAATATTTGAAGAACAAAAGGCCAGACACAATTAAACCTGCCATGAATATCCCAACTTTTTTTCTCCTTCAGCATCAATTGAAAGTAAGAAAGATTCTTGCAAGCCACATTTAAAGATAAAACTTGCAGGCTGCTCATATAATATTATGTTAGAATTAAATTGTTAAGCAAATAAGTTAAAAATGTGATGTCTAAGATATCCACCATGACAAATAAGCAAAATGTTGCACTTTAATGATATTATTTTATAAATTATTTTTTAGCAAGTCAAAAAAGTTTTAGAAACCTACAGTAAGAAATAACTTTAAAAATATATATTAAAAAATGCAGTTTCATAATTTAAATATATATATATATTTTAATATTTTGGTGTTAGTAAAAGTTTAACATACTTAAACAGAACTGTCGATATTTTTAGGTAAGATACAATTTTATTTTGGGCCTCATTCATAACATTTTGATTTGAGGACCCTAAACTAGAATAAGATATGGAGCAAATGAATTAATCACCATGACTCTTGGATCAGAATTTAAACATTTCTTCAATATAGATTCTACTTTTATTGTAATATGTTTTAATATACGGAAACAAATTTTAATGCCCAACAATCAAGATTTGTGGTCTAAGATCCATTTCATTGTCATCTATGACAGTGATCTATGTGTCATTATGTAGCTCTTGCACAGAAAACATTTTGACACTATTTTGTCAAATACTTCCTTGCCATCTAAGTCGCCAGATCTCTCCACAATTCAGTCCATTCGATATTCTGACATCATCTTAGATCTTGCCAATCTTATTTGACAATTAGAAAGACTTGGGCTAAAAATTTCCTGTAGGGGTACATGTGCCTAGCCCTTTGAATAAAGGACAAATTATATAGCACATGCAAATTGGCAAAGGTAGTATCTAATTGTTTGCCATATATCTGAATAAATCACTAAATTTTTCTGAAATTTTAATCATGTATTTTTCTTAACATATACATCATATATTTGATTTTCACCCTATTTAAATAGCTCTTCTGGTTAAGTTGTTTATTTATTTATTATTTTTTTTTGCCTTAGTTTTTATTTTATTCTTTTATTTATTTTTTATAAGCAAAGTAATTATCAAATGTTGCTGGAAATTTAAAATCAGATTTATGATGTACCCAGCATGTAAATGTTATGTACCTATCACTCCATTCTATTTGTAATAATGACCAAATTCAAATTAATCAAAAATAAATTTATCATTTATAAACTAGGAACTTGAAATATTACTTCAATATCCTTATGTATTAAATAACTTTGTTACAGATTAAATAATCCATGTCTGAACCAGAGTATTATTTTTGTCTAATGCAGACATCACCAGCCCATAAACTGTATAACATACAAATTTATTATTTGTTCAACTTAAAAAAAAAAATTGCCAATTATGAAAAAGAGGCATTTTGATAAAGTTGTTATATTTTGTCATAGTTTCATCAGTCAAGTTCTTTACACATTTTGGGAACTTTACAAATGAAAAAGCCTGGGATTGTTTTCTATACCCTTTTTCTATGAAGTGATCTGAATTAAATATTGTAAAAATTCTTAATTATTTTCATCTTGTTAGTAAGATATTTTATCTAATATCGAAATTATATATTTTTATTGAATAGCAAATTTTTATGTGAGGTAAATTAAGAAAAGAAATCTTCATTTTGAAACTGTAGACTTTAAAATTAAACTTAGATTTCTAAAAAACTTTACTTAATGAGTTTATAAAAGAAAACACATATTTATTTATATAAGTGTTGTGAAAACAAAATCATTTCATTAGTTATAATCTGTATTTGCTTTTGAATTTCTATTTTTAAAGCATTTAAAATAGGGCAGGATGTTTATTAGTGTGAGTAATTTACCTTATTAACTATAAAATGAGTATTATTTTGGAAAGCATTTTTTTCATGTTCTCCACCATTTAAATTTTTTTTTTTTTTTTCTTTTAAATTTCTGTCACAAACTTATTTAAATTTCTTTCACAAATTATTAATTAAATAATGTAAAATTGTTCTAAAAGATCATTTGGTCAAAGCAAAACCATTTTTATTTCAATGGGAAAATGAGATTTTTCAAGAAAAGAAAATCATTTGGAATGTTATAGGTGTTTTTCTTTTTTAAGATTACTGTTATGTGTTTGGTCCTTACATTAAATTCTAAATTTTATTTGTAACTTGAATCGACCAACGAATATATTTTACTATATATATTGTGTATTTTTATATTTCATTCTTGTATACGATTTTTACATAATATATATATATATAATCAACTATAAAAATTATATAGAAATGATTAATTTTAAGAAATAGTTTTTTTTATAGACATTTTAAACTTCATAAAAAGTTTATAAATGTATTTTTTTTTTTTTTCTGTTGATAGGATTTAATTTTGGATGTTACTAAATGTTTTATGTTTCACTTTTTTATGTTATATATATATTAATTCAAATATTTTTTCCATATGATGTTTTTAGTTAGTGCAATTACATACTTCTAAAGTTGGTAAGTTAAGTATGTTACTTATATTGAAATTCCAAATTGCTTGTAAAATTTTGTATTGTCTTATACTTTTATTCATTTGAATTGAATTTATAAGAAAGGAAAAAAAAAAAAAAAAAGACACTTAATGCACAAGTAATTTATTACGAAATTCTGACATTTTGATGCTTGTGAAAAAAAAAGTAAATACATATGAAATGATTATACATAAAATGAAAAAGTTTTATTTATATTTTCTTAAATAGTATCCAACTACACAACTTTTGTTCGCAATTTTATTAAATACTAAGCTACCATTATACCTGTGAAAGAAATGCATAATGATATCATTTGTCTTTTAACAAGTAGGTATAATATATCAGGATCCACTATCATTCTGTCCCTTTTCTACATAAGTCACTGGCATTACATCTATGTTACTTCCATTACTGGCGTTGGATTGGAGCAAAGTTGTATTATTTATATCGAATTTGATTCCCTGTTCGTGATACCTGAGTGCCATTTCGACTACAGCTTTGTACCCCCCTCAACGGTACGTTTCATGGAATCGTCAAATAACTCAAAGTTTAATTGTTTCTTGGCTCGTCGGAAGACTCCATCTTTGTTCCGGATGACACACTGAAATGCATTCCAGGTTATGTTGGTGTCCAAGAACTTGAGCAGGTGAATCAGTTGGCCAGGTAGTTCTTGTGTAATTGTTTCATATCTTAAGACGAGCAATGGACCTTGAAATTGTAGCCAGTCTAGTATGCTTTCCATCCATAGTTTGGAATGAACTTGAACAAAGTTTGGCCATGCTGAAATTTTAAAAAAAAAGAGGAAAGTTTAGAAGAATTAAACTTTGCAATACTGATTATTTAAAATAATAATATAAAAGAACTCTCTTCAATGTAAAGAACTCGTAACAAGATGGCTAAAATAACGACGTAAAAGGCATTCGAAATTGAAGAGATTCTTAAAAACAAAATACATAATTTTTTTTTTTTTTTTTTTTTTTTTTATTCTCTTTTAAGATCATTTCAAATCAAAATGCAGAGTATTTTATATTTGTAGTTCTTTGTTTTCTCAAAGTTATCATTCCAGCTATATCATTTTTTTTTGTTGTTATTATTGTTTAGGAAAAGTCAGCAATATTGTTTGTCTTATCTAACATTCTTATATCTTTCGATGAAAACTTTCAGATTATGAAATGAAATTAGGATTGAATATTATAAAACTAATTTGTTAACTGAATATAATACTTAAAAGATAACTATTAAATGTGTTATAGAAGAACAATACAAAAATTTCTATATTATTATTTATTAGTGAACCCCGAAATGCTAAATTAATTATTGCTAAATCTGAAATATATATATATATCAATTAAATGAATACAATTTGAAGTATTCATTTAAGTTCTATATTATTTTATTTTATAGTTCTATTTAAATGAAGTTTAAACTTCTATTTAAAGTATATGAAGTTTTTATATCATTTCCTTTATTTAAGTAAAATGATATAAATTGTGTCTGATAAATCTCCCCCTCCAATTCTTCCACTTGTTAAATTATATGGTTGCACATAGTAAACAAATTTTGAAGTAATTTATTCGTTCATTAACTTTTTCGTATTTAATGTCTCCTGACGAAATGCTTAAAAACAAGTAATATATAAAAAAAAAATTTTAAGTCAATTCCTACTTTTTTCACTATATTGCAGAAAGTCCTTTATAAATAATTTTCTTTCATTTTTTAAGTTTATCTGGCGTCATCTATTGGTAGATATTTGCAACTTAAATCTAAAAAGAGCTAAAATTAATTAATTAAATTTAATTGCTGAATTAATATTTGAAAAAAACTGTATTAACATGAAGTGGAATCCACTACAAGTTCAAAAAAATGTATTTTAACTTGAGTGGATGAATAAAAAGTATTTTATGAACGATTGAAAATTTGAACAAGATATATATATAGGGAGAGAGTGTGAACTAATAGAAGGAATTGAAAAAAAAAAAAAAAAAAAAGTCGTCGAAATGTGAAGAAATGCAGCGCCATCTATTGATTTCATTTGAACCACTTGACTCTAATAAGAACAAACTGAAATCTTCAGCAATATCGATCGACTAGTTTTTGAATCTATATTGTACATACATAAGAACATTGCTTTTTATTTATATACAATTATTTTTTAAAAATATATATCCTATTTTTTTCTGAAATGTAAATATCGAAATGAAAATTAATTAGGATCAATACTGACCGAATTTTAAGGAGAAATTTTCATAATTATTTTTTTTAAATTTTATTTTCATTCTAAATACTTTTATTTGCAAATTAATTTTGTCAAAAGAAACTGTTTTTTTTTTTTTTTTTTTTTTTTTTTTTTACTTTTATTTGAAATCTATATAAGATGGCTTTTTATCAAATCCTATTTTTCTTGGGCATCAAAAATCTCTTTCAGATTTCAGTGCATTTCTTTTCGTCAGTTACAATGATGTTGCTAATCTTTTATTGTTTTTATATTACAAATATGAAAGATTCTTTAGAAAATAAACAATATCAAAACAAGTTCATTTAAACTACTCTCAGTCGGTTATCTTACAAGCAAACAATTTTCTTGAAGTAATTAAAATTATATAACTACTTGTATCGTAAAATCTCAGAATACATTCTGCATAATTAATGATGTGTGCGTTTGTGATTTTACACCAAAAATTAATTTTAGTTGATTTTAAATATTTACTTTTTTTATCGTTATTGTTTTATTTCATTGTTGAAAAGTTATTTTCCACTTAATAATTTTTATAATCTTATTGGTATGTTTAAATAAAAATTTAGATTTATTAATATCCAAACACAGAAAAGAATGTAAAGGAATTCGAAATTTCTTGCGATAACATCGAAGGAGGCTCTTGAACAAAGAGAATAATAGAGGAGGTTGAACTATAGCCAAAAGTGTTATTTAAAGCTTGATAAGAATGTTTAATTTCTAATGTGCCAAATGGAAACAATAATAAATAAATTCCCGCTGAAATGAATCCAACAAAGTCGTCATCTTGATGCTATTCAACAAGTATTAAAAATGTCTTAGAAAAGTAGTTGTTTTAATCATTAGTATAATGAATTATATAAATATCATTAAAAAACAATTTGAATTCCTTTTATAGAATACAATTATTACATATGAACACGATCTGTTTATTCAATGGCATTTAAATGTGTGTATAATAGCAAGTGATTGCCAAGATGGCAAGATACCAGGTTTCCTCCGTTCAAGCAATCCGTCAACAAGCTTCGAAAAGAAATAAAGCAAATGATTCACAAATTAAAAAATGACAGATGGAATGAATTTTTATTAGGCCCAGAAGATAATTCTCTCTTCAAAATTAACAAACATTTTACCAAAAAATATCCCAAAATTCCTCCACTGGTTGGATCCACAGGTCTTATATTCTATCTTCTGATAAAAGCGAATTCTTTTGCTGAAAACCTTGAACTCTCCTTTCAAGAAAACACTGAACCTTGCGATTACTCTCAAATTGAGCATGTTGAAGATGCAGTAACTTCCTTTCTAGCTGATCATCAAAATTATCATAACAATATTTTTTTTTTTCTCCATCTGACATAGTTAACTTAATCAAGAATCTCAACATTCGGAAATCTTTGGACCTGACAACATTCCAAATAAAGCCTTAATGTGTCTCCCCCTTAATGCCATTACTCATCTTGCAAAAATCTACAACAGCTGCACTAAATATCACTACTTCCCTCCTATCTGGGAAAAAGCAAATATCATCATGTTCCCTAAACCTGGCCAAGATAGAAATTTCCTCAAAATTATCGGCCCATCAGTCTCCTTAGCTGTGTCGGAAAACTTTACGAAAAACTCTTAGTGAGACATATTACTTCTTTGTCCGTACCATATCTTCAAGCTACACGCGCCCCTGGGTAGTGCTAAATGAGTAACATCGGTGCAACCCTTGCTGATAACATAAAGATAACTGTCTGTATTATCGGCTGCATTCGAATTATAAACATAATAAATACACTGGAATTCAAAATGAGTGGTTCAAAAAGGACCAAACTATGGCTGTTATTATAAATTTATTTGACAAATGAATACTAAAATGTAACATTCCAATTATTATTTGACAATACCGAACAGTTATTTCCTAAATCTTCATCAAAGGAATTTAAATAAGAAAGGCTGACAAACCATAATACACAGAGTTCTGCATTGATTTCCAAGTTCCTTGAAGATAGGCGACCTGATGACCATCTGTCTAGCGCTCTGGTCTATTGTACCACAGGCTTCAGGTTCGAATCCTGGCAGTGGCGTGGATGTTTGTTAGTGGGTCGGAATCCACGTTAAACTATAGGTCCAGGTCTAATTAGTCTAAAGTGTGCACAAAAATGACCTTAAAACCACAAACCTTGGAGGTAGAAGATTTTGTGGAAAGACTGGTGTTTCCATACGAAGCCATGCTTTACTTATAAGTCAAATTTATTGGACATAACAAATTTAGGGACGCCTGATGGCCGAGTGACTAGCGTTCTGGCACTTTGTACCACAGGTTTCGAGTCCGACTGTTTGGTTTGTCGATCTACGATCATTGGTTGCTCCCTTTAAGCTAATTAGGCAGGGATCTACAGCTTTACATGAATTCCGAATCACTAACTAACAGCCATACCACAGCCAGAATTCGAACTTGAAACCTGTGATGCCAATTGGCCATCAGACCGTTCGAGTCTCGGTGGTGCCAATGGATGTTTGTAATGGTTGGGAATCCACTTTAAACCGTAAGTTCCGGCCTAATATGATCGTAGACTGTAGCGTTGGGCGTATAGCTGACAACCCAATCCAGTTAAAAGAAAAAAACGACATCTCACGTTTCGAAATTTACCAGTATGCAAAATACATTGACGAGCTTTTTCAATGACGCGACAGCCCATTGAAAAAGAAGAGAAACAAATTTAGGGGTACGGAAAGCCTCTTAAATTGGAACAAGGACAAATGCCATAACCGCCCGCATTGTGCTTGAATCATATATTCGCTGTGTCCACATTTACAGAGTTCGTCTATCAAAAGGGTTCATCTGTTCGAAGGATTGTTACCTCATTTGGATGAAGAAGTCTCCAACATAGTGGCATCAACTGTTATATCGTAAATTAGCGGAGTTGGGTTGAATAGTCCCCCTAAATACCGAAATGCATATTATAATGAAGCGTAATGTGGCGAGTGATTACTGTCTTTTCAATTAACATTTTTTGTTGTGCCCATAAATTTCTTTTTAAAAGTATCAATTTTATTCTTCAATTACTTCTTTTCTTATGTTTAATGTAGATCTTAATCAATTTGAAGTTCAAGAAACACAGATTTATGTTTTTTTTTTTTTTTTTTTTTTTTTTTCATGATATCTGTATAGACACCAGGATCTCCTGATTAAAATATAATTTTCACATATAATAACATTATTTGATAAATTCAATTAAAAAATCTCTTTGTTTTTTAACCCACTTGGTCGACAATAACATTTAGACCAAGTCTATGAATCCATGTGCCCCCATGGAAAGAGGGGGCAGCTTCTGTTGTGATGGAGTACCCTTAGGTAGAAGTCTGACTTGGCTCCGTGTCGCTGAAGAAGGAGGACAGACTTTAAAGAGAAACTACCCCGCATATCTTATGGGAAAAAATCCGAAATCCCCCACTAGGTAGTCCGACTAACGAGGCAAGATGCTGAACATCAAAAATGTCATCAAGTTTCCTCTATTTTTAAACAGTCTACAACAAAGCTGCCAGCGGATTGAACCTTAACCCTAAATGCTCACCAGTGGCGCAGGTTGCCATGAGTCGGGCCAATTAAATTTTAAATTATTTTTTTTTAGCTGTTGTATTTTTAAATGACATTTTTTTATTGGTCTTCAGTTTCTCAAATAAGCACTGTTAAATATCCCTCAAATTTTATCATCTGTACCATGCTTTTTAAAATCTGTTTCGAGGGCATTTTTTATGGGGGTTTCTTTACGGTGCTATTTGGATAACACAATAGATAAACACTAAACTATTTCTTTAAAAAAAAAAAGAAAGAAACCTATGAAACATTTTCATGCCAACTTAACTTGTACAAGTTGAAAATAAAAAATTCTGTTACCACAAAAAAAGACATTCTAAAAGTAATTCGCATAAAAGAAACGACCAAGAAAGTAGAGAAATGCGAGAATTTTTATTTTAGAAAACTAGACGTCGTAAAAAGAGCAGTAAACTAAATGTTAAATTTTAGAACCAACTCCAACCTAAACAGTGTTTGCTCAAATTTCTCTCAAAAAAAAGAAGATCTACATTCAGAAGTTTTTACCCATAATTTTCTTCGATGTTTTTTTAACTTAAATATAATTTTATAAAAATAAACTTCCTAGAATGTACTATTGTATTCCTTTTTTTTTCAATTATGATATTTATTGTACATGGTATACTAAGAACAGACAAGGAAATATTTTTGCTTTCTGGCAGAATTTTCCGAGAATTGCAAAGCATTTTCATGTTGCATAGGGGAAATCCTTGAAAACTATCATGCAGCAATAATATTGATGCAAAAACTCACACAAACTGGTGCAATTTTGATACAGTAAAGATCTGTTCGTTTCTGAAAGCATTAAACCATAATGTTTACCTACAGATTTGGTTTTGTTTGTCGCTCTACGTTCATTTTGTGCACACTTCGGGCAAATTAGACTGGGGCTACAGTTTAACATGGATTCCAAACTACTAACAAACAACCCTGCCACCGCCAGAATTCGAACCTGAAGCCTGTGGTACCAACGGCCAGAGCGCTAGCCAATTGGCCATCAGGCCACGTTTATCTACAGAAGATTCGAATCTTCGTCTGTTAGCATTACCACTGGGTTACGAATTTGGCATCATGTAAGTATTGATTTGTTTTTATTTGAAATTGAAGTTGTCATTATATGAAATTAAACGTCACATATAAAAATTTCCAAGTTAAAAATTTATTTAAAAAAATTTTTGTTGAAATTCTGATAAAACGAATAATTTTATCAAACCAGAAAAATATGTAGATTATTGAATAATTTGGTCTTTCTTTTTATGCATTGAGTGATGTATAAATTATTTTTCATAAAATAAAGGATGGAAAAGCTATATAAAAAGAATAAACAGTGGTATTTCGGTATGCGTTCAGTTTGATTAAGCAACGAGAATACTTCTCAAAGCATCTAGTTAAGTCAAGTTTTGAATAAGTCCAACTTGATATATGTCCAATTTAAACGCACAAAATTCTGTCCGGTATATGATTCATAAGCATCAAAGAGAGTCGAAACTGGAACGTTACTCTTGCTTACCTCTATCGAAACAAAGCCATGACTGTCATGAAACATCAGAACACGAGTTGGTACTATTCAGTAAACAACCGGCATTGTAACTGAAAATTTTCATTTCTTTCGTGTAAATGTTTTGTTAATTCATTAATTAGAAATTAATGAGAAGAGATAAAAATAAAGTTCCCAGAAAGAAAGAAAATAATTAGGATCACCATGGAGATAGGAAAAGTTTGCTGTAAGTATGAACGTGGCTTGCATACCTGGGACTAAACTGTTGCATGCTGTATTCCAAAATTAATGGTATCTACGACTGCCATGTGAATAAAATGTTATTAAACTGGCTAAAGAGTTAAAATTGATAATAAAACAAAAATTACTTTTGATCTGATCAGTGCTTAACTTATTTTATACAACCCTATGAATGCATAATAGACCAATAATAGAATTTTTCATTGGAACGAATTAATAATTTTTGATTATGAGAGAAATTCGTTCGTATAAATTCAAGAATCTGGGACGAATTGGGGGAATATACCAAAGAGTAACTGCCCTTTAATTTTAAGATCTTCATATGATTCATAAAAGTTAATATCATTAGTTGATAATCATCTGTAATTTTTTAAAAAAATCCTTTTTGTGGAATTATAATAGGGCTAATAATGCTCTAAATAAGTATATAATAAACTTTTATAAAAATTAACGTGTTCGTCATTTTCTTTTTAAATCTGCAAAATTAATTATAAAATTTTACTTAACTAAACCTTAATATCTTAAGCTGTACAAGGGCACAAAAATATTTAGGCATAAAAATTATTCACATACGTAGTTCAATATTTTAAAAATAAAAATGACCGTGACCAAACATGTAGGCTGAAAAGTTCATAGGCTGACACATAGATGGCGCTTTTAGTATTAAATCCATATGATTTTTAGTTAGCCCTAACCTTCAAAAGACACGTGTATAAATTTGACAACTGTTGCACTGTTAGTATGTGAATTATAGCATTTTTAGTGAAGCAACTTTTGTTAGTTTGAAAAATTGATAAAAAGGAATTTCGTGTGTTAATAAAGCATTGCTTTTTGGCGAAAAAAATACTATTGAAGCCAAAGCTTAGCTTGATAAACAATATTCGGACTTTGCACCAGGAAAATTAGCCGTAGAGAAGTGGTTTGCTAAATTTAAACGAGGCGAAATGAGCACCGAGGACGATGCACGCAGTGGACGCCCCAAAGAGGCTGATAACGACGAAAACATCAAAAAAAGTCCACAAAATAATTTCTGATAACAGTAAAGTGAAGTTGATTGAGATAGCTGAGACCCTAAAGATATCAAAAGAACGTGTTGGACATATCTTGAAGGAATATTTGGATATGCGAAAGCTCTGTTCAAAGTGGGTGCCGCGCGAGCTCACAATCGACCAAAAATAACGATGGTAAAATTGCATGAATTGGGCTTCGAATTGCTTCCGCATCCACCGTATTCTCCATATCTGGCCCCCAGCGACTTTTTCCTGTTCTCAGACCTCAAGAAGATACTCGCTGAACAGAGGTAATCGCCGAAACTGAAACCTATTTTCGGCGTATACCTATAATCGTACTATAAAAATGGTATCGAAAAATTGTATGACCGCCATAATCGTTGTATCGCCCTCGAAGGTAACTATATTGAATAATAAAATTTAAAAAAAGAATTTTTCTATGCTAGCCTACGAACCTTTCAGCCCACCTGGTAGTATTTCTCAACCTTTCAACATTTTCGACTAATCGAAATTATCATCTCACCACCCCAAGCATACATACAATAACGATGTATACAATAAGTAATGTATTTTAACGCTAAATCTATATTACAACCTTAATTACAAACCTAAGAATTATTAATTTATAGTATTTGGCAACACCTATCCAGTGCATTGATAAAACCAGAATCAATGCCTCTTTATTGCCTTCTGTCTTTCTATTGACATTTTATTTCGGAAAACATTTTCGCATTAAATCGGAAAAGCACCATTTCGCCATTCTCATTTGTCTCAAATCTATCGTGAACATTTCTGAAAAAGAGGAAGTCTTATGAGGCTACGATCGTGATAATAAAATACATCAAATGTATAGAAATGTACTAATCTTTTAAAAAATGTGATAATAAAAAAATAAAATTCGAGAACACTTATTTGGACATTTATTCTCAGCACCCTATATAGTACTTGTAATAATAACTAATCAAACATAACATGCAACATTTACAAAGAAACAAAATTCAATAATAAAAATCTTTTCCCACGAAAATAAAATATGCAATAAAAATTATCATATTTGCTATCAAATAATTAAACTTATGAACTATATTTTGGTGTAATCTAGTATATACAAACGAACAGACCCAATGAGCCGAACTCGTTGGTCTTAACCAATACATTTTTATGTTTGTTTATTAGTCATATGTGTAGAATTTCTCCTTATTTTAGATTAAGTGTTTTAGTGTTTACTGTTTTTAGAATAGTGTAATTCTAATTTTGCTAACAATTTGAATGTAGGCCCCTCTTGATCTTGAGGCCATAGGCTGAAACCTAGTTAGCCTATAGGAAAATCCGACCCTGAATGTGTGTGTTGTAATTTTCATGTGAATTGCAGTTCACAGTAGTAAATATTCACTGCAGTATATTATAGAGTCATGATTAAATTTTTAAGCGGATGTAAGCGAGCATTAGATAATCTTTGAAAATGCACTTGGAAGCTTCAAAAAGTGCACAGACGAGCGTGGTTCCGAAAATAAAGTAAAGAAAATATTCTGAAGAATAAGTAAATATTGGGTTTACCAGTTGAAGTAAATGAGGCAGAAAGGTGACGGGTGATAATTCTGTCACCAAAATGTGGTACGTGACGTTTTACAGAAGGCCCCACATGTGGGAGGAATACCATATTACATCCATATGACTCAATGTCAGATAGAGCATTTCGCTGCAGGGATACCTGAAATCTAAAGCGTATGCATTTAACGCAATCTGCATCTGATTTCAAACATGCCATCAGACGTCAGGTGTAACAGATTCCTCTTGTTATGGTACGTGTCATCGTGTGTGGAGGCGATCACATGAAAAATGTGTGAAGCACATTAAAATGTTTTGTTTTCTGTTACTTCTCTGACCTTATTGGTTGTTTCCACTTTTCTTCTTAGTCTGTCTAACGCCGGCAAATTTAGTACCACAGGTACCTTTCCAACGCTACTTATGGTATTTAGCTACTGATATCACATTCCCTATAAAATAAGTGGATGTTGTTGTACGAAATATCGTCACTGTAACCATAACTGCTAGAGTTTAATTGTTGTTTTTCCTATGATTCTTGAACGCTTACCTCAAAAGACTTTAAACCAAAATTTCATTTAGTTTTTGTGAATGGTATGATAGCAAGAGACTCATAAAGCGAGAATGTTTTTTATAATCACCCTGTCTGTAAACTATATTTTATTTTTTATTATGTCAGAATGTATTTTGTTTTGCTTTCCTTTCAACAAATTAATCAATTCTTAAATAATATTTTTTTCGATGTGCCCGCGACCCCAATTTGTGTCATATCGCCCCTTAGCGGGAGGCGTCCCACAGATTGAGAATCTCTGCCTTAAACCATAATCCTAAAATTTTTTTTTTTTTTTTTTTAAATTCATAAGGAATAGTTTAGTAATTCATAATGCAGCATTCGAAAATTATATTCGTAGCTTATGAGCAATTTTCTATTAAACAGGATAGATCAGATTTAATTTCTTTTAAACATTTACTTTTATTATAAAATGTGTAGTAATTAATGCTCTAAATCAGGGATGGGAAAACTACGGCCCGCGGGCTAAATCCGGCCTGCGGATAGAATTTTAACTTGCCGGTCAGAGGAAAATTAAAAGAAATATACATTTATATATTATATATTCATCTCCTTTTCTACTTCGATTAATTATTATTTTTTTTTCTTCCTTTTTTTTCAAAGGACTGATGGTATTTTGACTTTCTCTATTTTTGTTCTACAAAACATAAATCGACGGCAATAGCAAGCACAGACAGCTTTCAATCGGTAAAGTATTAAAAGCGGAACTTCTTTGTTAGTTATAGCTGTAGATTGGCGCCAGCAAGTTAGAGTTTTACAAATCATTATCTAAAGTAAGTTTTCCAAATTTAACATCTCACTGTGCTATGTTTGCTTCATCTTATATATGTGAGCAAGTATTTTCAACTATGAATCTTCAGAGAGAATTATTTCGGAAGTAGACGGACGGATGAGCATTTAGCCTCGTTCCTTAAAATCAGTACATCCCACTTCGAACCTCCATATAAGGAACTTTTAAAAATGAAATTGCAATTTCATTCATCTCATTAACATATTTAAATTGTAATACTTATATATTGTTTTTAAAATTTTAGAAAAATTTATTGTCCTTTATTCCGCCAAACTTTTTTTTTGTTTCAATTTTTGGCCTGCGACAGAAAAAAGTTTGCCCATCCCTGCTCTAATTGATAAATTTTAAATATTTTTTTTTTTTTTTTTAAACAAAATAAAATCTTTAAATATTAATTGTAACTTTACGTTGTTACTGAAATTAAAAATTATTTCCTGTTTCTTTCTTTTTTTTTTTTTCAAATGGTTATTCCAGAAAAAAAATATACAAACTTTCTAATGACTTCTACTGAAATAATAAAAGAATAGCTTAAATTAGATACGTATGTTTACAGTTTATCAGAAACAACCATCTGGTGTTATTTCATGAAATATTTAGGTTTTAATTTCTTGAGAGAAATGCAGAAATATGAATACAGAAATGCTACTGGTTTTAAACGGGAATTTGATAAAATTTTGAATATAACTTTTAAAATCATTCTCCAATTTGATTTTTAAAAATACAGTTAACTAGATTGTTAACTGTAGCGCTCTGACGCTCGATGTCACAAGTTTCGAGTTCGAGCCCGGTGGTACTATGGATGTTTGTAATGGTGCGGAACCCACTTTAAAAAGTAGGTCCCGTTCTAATATGACTGTAGAGTGTTAGGCATAGGGCTGACAACCCTACATCGTAAAAAAAAAACATCTCTTGTATCAAAATCTGCCAGTAATCAGATGGCCTTGTTCCCACCATAGGGCTGTTGCACTGAATGAAGAAGAAGAAGAAGATAGTTAACTGCAATTTAACGATGTCTTTTCTTCCAATTGTGGTTTTTCTTCCAATTGTGGTTCCAATTGTTGTATTCAAATTTTGATCCCTGAACTCTCTCAACTGGCTGACCTTTTGTTGCAAAGGACATTAACGCAGCATGATCAAGAATAGGTACTCGATGATCTGAAGGTTCACGCCCTCAGTTCCAAAAGATACCCTTATTGACATACAAATTTAACGGACCCATAAGAGGAGAAGACATGAAAATTTTCTATTTATTTAGCTTGTCGGGTTTCAAACTGTAAATTTAGGTTTGGTTTAGTTTGTTGCTCTACAGTCATTTTGTGCACACTTTAGGCTAATTAGACCGGGGCCTACAGTTTAACGTGGATTCCGAACCACTAACAAATATCCATGCCACCGCCATGATTCGAACCTGAAGCCTATGTAGCCAATTGGCTATCTGACCGCTGCCGATTCTGGGGTCCAATGCACTAATCGTAGGGTTTTCTTTTCTATTATTTATATAAAATTACGTGACATTTAAAATTTCAAACATCTCGTTATATATAACTGAAATTTGAAATATTTCTTACCATTGCCTTTTGTGGAATTTCTCGGGCGAGGCATGCCCTACGTGTCCTCCAGCCCTCCTGTTGAATTCCGCCACCAGACAACCGTAGGGATCTCGTATCAGTAGCACAGCTTTGTTGAATTTCTGTCTCGTTGTTTCTCCCCACTCGTGCGTTTTGATCAAAAGAACAGATCCATTGGCAACGCTTTCTGCAGGGTATCCATTCCGTTTCAGTGAATAGTCTCTGTACACACTGCCGGTCAGGATACCTGAAAATCAAGACGAGTGCATTCACTTTTAATACTAACATTTAAGTTTCATCAACAACATTTAACATTTAAGAGGAACCCTAATTACTGCTCAGTTTTTTTCTGGCAGAACTCATAGCTATAGCTATAGTGGAGGCTCGAATTATTGTGTTAAGGATTCTGAAGTGTCAATATGATTCTGAGCAATAGCCAAAACTCTATTCAGCACCTGTTTGAATGGTGAAAACATGGTGATGGAGAGACGGTGAATATTGTTCAGCCTTTGATTGCTTGAGTGCTCATCATAATAATATTTTTTTCAGTTTGGTTCCGTTACATGTAAATATTTACGGCAACGATATTGCAGATGAGCTGGCCAAGGAGGGCAGCCTTAAGAGTTCTATTGATGGTGGCTGCCTCATTTTGTTGTAACTGGCCTTTACAGTCAAATTATTTATTAATTCCTCTTAGAGAAAAGCCCCCGAGATATGAGTGGTATGATTGTAACTCTCTTAGCGTTGCTTTAATTGAGGCTGGCAGTAGATTCCAACAGGCGGCTTTTTGACCGGGCTCCGCAGTGGTCAGCTTTGTGCTCAATGTCATGTGTCCGGTCTTAAGGTTCATCCCTTTTATTCGAAATGCAGCTTGACTTAAGCCACTCCTGCCCATATCTTGACTGGCATTGGTTACCAGAAGAGCCAGGTGTGATCATGTCCCTGAGGGGTTTTTAATTGTTTGGGAACACACGAATTCATGGACTTGGTCTCGATGCTGCTGTCGATCACGTGAGATAACAACAGCAGTAATCAACAATTATAGAAGTCACTCGTTATATAAAGTCTTCTTCTACTTATCTTCTTTTAGAAAACAAACAAACAAACATAAAAATAAATAAAATTATTGGTAATATTAGTGGTTTACAAACTCATTAATCCAACTGCCCGTTTTTAGAAGGAGAAAAATATAATAATACCCCATCCTCCATAAAAATCTACTTTCTTTAAACAAGCAAACAGAAAGATACAATAAAAAAAAAACTGTGTTTATCTATCTACCTACCTAAGTCTTAAATATAGTAAGTAAAGATGTTGTAAATAAGACACATTGAAACTTGACATATTATAAACATCAACTGTAGTGTCATTCGCATTACAACATAAAAATTAAGATAATGTTGGATAATATGAGAATAAAAAACGCGAATAACATTAAAAATTATTATCCTAATGATGAGGATGAGCCTAGGGAGCTGCTATTAATGAATTAATTTTCGGCTCTATTATTGTGAGCAATTTTCTTAAATCACCGAGATTCTCCTATATGTACTTGGATTTATTTTATTATTATTTTTTTTTTTTACAAATTTATGGCCGTACTAATGGCACGTTTCGTCCAGAATAAAAGACGTTTAAATATGAAGAAGGAAATGCAATTAAAACCCATAAACTCAGCCATAATTGTTGGTAGCGGTTTTTGCATTGTCGTCAAATAGTTTTTTTTTTTTTTTTTTTAATTTTCTTATTTCCTTTGTCTTTTTATGCTTATTACTTATCCGGAATAAAATGTAGGTCGTCAGAAGTAGCAATTTTGAAGTCTTTTTTTTCTGTCTTTCAGTTCTAAATTCCGTAGCAAATATTGTTTGTCTTAATAGAAACTATTAAGGTATTATCTTTCTTATTTTGTCTAAATAATTTAGTAATAGTTTGAATAACTAAGCTATTTAGCAATGGGTTTTTTATTTATGTGTGTGTGTGCATGCATTTTATTTTAAAATAAATTTTAATTATTGCTTAACATACGTAGAACGTTTTTCAAAATCCATTAACTAAAAAATTAAGTAAACTACATCTAAATAATGGGGTCTGATGGCCGAATGGCTAGTGGTCTGGCGCTCGGTATCACAGGTTTTGAGTTCGAGTCCCGGAGGTGCCATGGGTGTTTGTAATGGTTCGGGATCCACTTTAAACCGCAGGTCCCGGTCTAACATGATCGTAGAGCGTTGTGGGGTAGTGCTAAGTGAGTAACATCGGTGCAGCTCTTGCCTTAAGGCATCAAAGACAACTGTCTAAGTTGCGAGCTGCATTATGAAAAAAAACCATCTAAATAATTTGTTTATTATATTGATTTAATTAAAATCTGGTGATTGCACCTGTGGATGATTTTGGAAATTACAATTTCTCAATAGCATTCCAGAACTACCCTGAATATTAGTAATTCACATCTACATGTTGTTGGTATTTTCTAACTATTTATTGAACTATTATTTAAAGGATCGGATATTTTCGTAATAATGATTTTTCAAAATATAGACGACCTTAGGATTGATGCCATTGTTCCATGATCAAAATGGTATAATAGGTGTTCTTTGACTTTTTTCATCTCATCTTGTGAAAAGGAAATTTAATATTTTCGTAATACTTGTAGATGCCAAGCACTTTTTACATGCTGTCTTGCGTTATAGCACTTTATTCAATTCATCAATTACTTTACAGAACATACCATCGATATTAGTGATTCAAAATCTACATATTACTGGTATTTCTAGCTCTCTGATCATTATATAAAAACATTATTCTGTTCCTGATATTTTAGTAACAATATTATTTCTAAAGATAAACGGACTAATGGATTGATACCACTGTTCAATAATCGAAATGATATTGAATGTCATTTGACTTTCATCTCATCATGTGAAATAGAAATATAATATTACAGTACTACTTATAAGCATTTTTTACCTTTTACATCAATTTATAGTATTTTATACAATTCCTTATAGCCCTTAATACAATTCTTCAATTACTTTATAGCACTACTAATATTAGTAATTATTATAATATTTAGTAATTCACTTAATATTAATAATTCAAGATCTACTTAACATTGTAGATATCGGATTACATAGTGTTTTAGCTATTCTGTATTACGTAATTTTCTAGTTATTGGACCATTTAAAAATATTCCTAAATCATTATATATGTATTTATTTATTTGCATTAAAGCATTGCTTTGTTAGTATATAATTAAACACTTACTGTGATTCTCAATTTTCACAGATTCTCAATGTATTAAACCAGTGTTTTTCAAATTATGCAAGCAAATAGACTGCAAGAAGGCTTGGCATAAATTATTCTAAATTAGTAAGAAATTAACAAAAAAATAAATAAAAATATGAACTCTCATAAGTTTTAATTATCGTGACTTTTGAAATTTCCACCTGCAACTTTTCAATCGATGAGAATCGATTCCTTTCCAATAATGCTATTAACTCACTTTCACTGCTATTAGCTCACAGTTCTGGACCAACTATTTCAAATGCATTTCATGGGTTTTATTGATATTCAATCATATTTTGAAAAAAAAATTCTTAATACAAAACCGTCATTTAAATTGCTGATAAATGATTTTAAAATCATTATTTTTTTATAGGAAAGAAAGTAAATATTTGCTTCGTTTTTACTAATAGTCATTTTGTCTATATAAAATTATCCCTAACTCGATATTATTGACATTGGCATTTAAATTTTCCATAGACGTATTATCACTAAACAAGCAATATAAAAAAAAAAAAAAAAAATTTAAAGTCATTTCCTACTTTTTTCCATTGTATTGCAGAAAGTCCTTTATAAATAATTTTCATTCATTTTTTTATGTTTATTTGATTCTATTGGTAGATATATGCAACTTAAATCCAAAAAAACTATAATTAATTAATTAAATTTAATTACTGAATTAATATTTGGAAAAACTGTATTAACATCCAAGTGACATCCACTACAAGTTAAAAAAATGTATTTGTAATTTTTGAGCGAATGAATAAAAAGTATTTATGAATGATTGAAAATTTCAATAAGATATGTATAAGGAGAGTGTGAGCTAATAGAAGGAATTAAAAAATTAATCAAAGAGATGAGTATATTATTGATATCATTTTTCTAAAATTATTTTTTATTATCCTTATCCGTAGTTATTTTCAAATTATTTCTTGTTGCCTAATATTAAAAATGCATTTCAACTAAATTTAATAGTATTATATGAAATCACACTTTAATGTCACTTAAAATATTTATTGATTTAAAAGCCATGTATTACAAATAATCATTAATTAGTATTAATATATATTTAGTAGTTAGTTGGATGATTATTATTTGCAAGAATGAATTGAATATATTTTTTTGTTATGTATTCTTCTAAATCACTCCCCTGTGCAATATCTATTAAATGGATTAATATTGTGTAGGTTTATTAATAAGGGGACTGATGGTCAAGTGATTAGAGCTGTGGCGCTCGTTTCCACAGACTTCAGGTTCGAATCCTGACGGTGCAATGGATGTTTGTAGCGGGTCGGAATCCACTTTAAACCTTAGGTTCCGGACTGAAATGAGTATTGGGAGTAACGCTGACAACCCAACCACGTAAAAAACATCTCCGGTCTCGAAATCTGCCAGTAGGCAGACAACCTTGGTTCACCATGGGGTTGTCACGCCAATGATCATTGATGATGATGAAATTATCGTACTAATAATGATAGATAAAAAAATAATCAACTTTAACTAATACAAATGAACGTAATCGTGTTTTTGGACAAAAAAATTAATTTTTTTCAAATGAATTATTTCAAATAATTATTATTGCATCTCTTGTTTCGAACTCTGCTAGCAGGCTGAACCAGGGAGCTGTTGCGTCAATGAAGTTTTATTAATAATAAAAACAATATATCAAATTTTAAAATGTTTTTAATACATTAATTGACTTCCTATATTTTTCTTTACTTTCAAAAAAATATATATATATATACTTTTAATAATTATAGCTTCTTTCAAACCTTATTAATTCACGCACCCCGCTATAAATTGTAAAAACTAGTAATTAATTAGAGAAAATATATTGTATCCAAAAGCTCATATTTCTTCATAGATTCAGAGTTACAATACCAGTTTGGTTCTTACATTTCAATAATAAATCTAAACGAGATGACATTAACGACGACTAACAGATAGTTCACGCTTCTTACACAGCTTATTTTTTGATAAATTTAAATTTTCTAAAAATAACCATAACTGTAACCATGCATGTCTGCTTAGTATTCAAGAAGCGAGCGACTATTTATTCACGCACCAAACCAACGTCGTTCCATTTTTCTTGCCATCTATAAATAAGAAAATGTGTGAATTGATCATTCTTTAGCTATAATAAAAAGACTATTAGACATACTTTTAAATATTGAAGGTTAAAAAATTATGCTGGAGATCGTATTTTTATCATTATACAACCTGGAATTTTTCAACCACATCGTCTAGCCAAATGGTTCATTTTTCTTCAGAATAATACAGAACAAAAAAAATTCCATCGCTTCTATTCGAACTATTTTAATTCTAAAAACCCTCATTTAACCAAAGTAGTTCAGCGATAGGTTGTTGAGGCATTAAAAAAATTGAATGGAATGAATAGAGCTGCCATTCTCATTAAAAGCAGAAGAATTTTAATATCTGGAATAGTTGTTGCTTCTAAAGAAAGATTATGATCTTGGTGTAGATTATTACTTCATATTTGGCTTCTGGCCAATGCTTATTTCAATTACTTTAAGTAGAACTGAAATGAATACATGATGTGTGAATACTTTAGTTTCGGTGTTTAAATATTTAAAATATTTACTTTGTACAGTGTCTGTTCATATTATTATGACCACCAGAAAATGTAATCGAATGTGGTTTAGGTATACATTTTTTTTATTTTTTACTCGTAGAAATGCTGTTGTTTGAATTTACTTTGAAGCTGGAATTTCTTAAAATGTTTTATACGATTTGCCTTTATTGGCATCAATGGATTTTTTCATAAAATAATAATACCGTACAGTTACTATATATGATTTGGATGATATGTATCTTTACTAAAACAAATGAAATAAATAGTTTTAGTGAGTCAATTACATTTATTTATTTAATTTCAATTATTGAATATTTATTAAATAAAATTTCTTTCGAAGCTAGAATTTCTTGAAATGCTTTTACACGGTCTTTGCCTTAAATGGCGCCAATGAATTTTTTTTTAAAATAATAATACAGTATATTTACTATATATGATTTAGATTATCTGTAGCTTTTCCAAAGCAAATGAAATAAATATTAATAAAATAATTGTAATGAGTTACATTTATTTTAGAATTTCAATTATTGAATATTTATTAAACAATTAAATTTGTATGAGAAAATTTAAACATTTAATAAATGTGATATAATTCTTAGTTACAATTCTCTTGGATTTTCAAAGGCATAATTTTTAGGTGTTATCAATATAATTCTATAATATTTGTTAAACAGTTGTTTTTTTATAAAGAAATATTATTGTGACAATGTTTTTCAGCATATTGTGTTAAAAAATATTTTTAAAAATAAGAAATTGATTAATAATGCCTGAAATATACTATACTTTGCAAGTCAAGAGTCTAAAGCATAAGAGACCAATATGCTCTGTTTTCATCAATGACGGATAACAAAAATCTTTAAAATAATTCTAGTTTCAAAATAAATTCAAAGAGCAATTTTATTAATAATAAAGTAAAAAATGATTTGATTAATGCCTTCATTTTAATTTTCTAGTAGTAGTCTAATAATATGGTCAGGTACTTTAGCCTCTTCTCTCTCAATGTGACCTATATGTGATCATTGAATAATTACTTCTATTTGATAACAATTATTTGCCTTAATTCATTTTTAAAATTTGCATATCATTTTTAAACTGATATTAACATAATATTTCACACTTCATAAGAACCTTGTTAGTAAAACATCATTATTCATATATTTTATGAACTACAATAACTTTCATAAATCATATTATATCGAAAGGCTAAGAATTTTGTGTGAACTCCAAGTAATAAAAGTTATTTTAGTAACAAACTTACATCAAACTATAATAGCAACGAAAAGAAACTTCTTATGACTTAGTTCATAAAGAAAATAAGTGTTCAAAACGTGACAATGCATACTGATTATTATTATTGATGTTATAATCCACGACACGGTGAATTTTCCCCAAATATTGTAGTCAAACCACGTTACTAAAAGGTGCCACAAACAAAAATCTGTAACAAGAAAAGACTTTTTTTGGACTGAATAAAAAAGAATTTTTATGGCTACATGTCGATATTAATATTATCTAGTACAACAGAAAGTTGAGCTTCCTATTTTCAAATTTAATTATTTTATTACGAAAAAGTAAGTAGTAATAAAATTAAAGAGTTCTCATTTAATAAGAAAACTATGAAATATATCAAGTAGATATAATTAAAACTTAATGAGAAATTTTAATTAATGTTCCTTTTTTAAAAGTCTTTTTCTTATAGTTATTGTCTTAATGTAAATTTCGTTTTATATGGATAATACAGTTGTCAAATTTCTGTAAATAATTTATTAAATTTAATTTCTGAATGACAGAAAGATTTTCAGAATTTTTAATGAAGTCAATTATAATTTGGGGAAATTAATTTAAAATTGATAATAAAAATCCGTATCATGTACAATTTTTTTCAAATTGGGACATTTGATATAATTTGTGGATTCAATATAAATATATTTTTAATTGGTCTTTCCATGTTAAGATATGGAGAAAGCTCAAACTGATGATTTTGTTTTTGAAAATATTATATAACAAGTTCTGAAAATAAAAAGAAAATATATTTTCGTAAACATATATCCAATTTTCATGGTAGGCAATAGCAATTTTCTTGGCTTTCTTGTTAATGTATACTTCATTTTATATCGATAATATAGTCGTCAAATTTATGTGAATAATTTATCAAACATAATTTCTGGAAGGACAGAAAGATTTTCACAATTTTATGATGAAATTTTTTAATGAAATCGGTTATAATTTTAGGCAATGAATTTAAAATTTATAATAAAAAGTTTAATATCATGAAATTTTTTTTTTCAAATTGGGACTTTTGATAAAATTTATGGATTCAATATAAACTTCATGTAAAGAATAAACAAGTAATATAAATTTTTTTTAAGTCAATTCCTACTTTTTTTCCCACTATATTGCAGAAAGTTCTTTATAAATAATTTTTATTCATTTTTTAAGTTTATCTGGCGCCATCTATTGGTAGATATATGCAACTTAAATCTAAAAAACTAAAATTAATTAATTAAATTTAATTACTGAATTAATATTTGAAAAACAACATCAATTGTCATCCCCTGTATTAACATCAAGTATCATCCACTGTATTAACATCAAGTGTCATCCACTACAAGTTCAAAAAAAAATGCATTTGAACTTGAGTGGATGAATAAAAAGTATTTTATTAACTATTGAAAATTTGAACAAGATATATATAGGGAGAGTGTGAGCTGGTAGAAGGAATTGAAAAAAAAAAACTTGTTTGGTCTTCCCATGTTAAGAACTTTAATTGATGACTTTTTTTGGTGTTTTAAAACGGTATCTTTATTTTTTTAAAATATATCACTATTTCTGAAAATAAAAGAAATTATTTTTTCATATACATATATCCAATTTCCTTGGTGGCATGTTCAAAATAATCCTGAAATTGCAATTCTTGTTCTGGAGAATTGGAGAATATGAATGTATCGATTTTAACTGCACTATCGAGGTATTGATGACATATTTCATTATAATTAATGCTAGTAAAGTGAATAATTTAAGTCCTTCAGTTATTCACTAAAAATAACTTAATAATTTAGTGACATGTTAAATATTGCCCGAGGAATTTGCAGGAATTTTGTCCTGCAATTCAAAAGAAAAAGTTAGTTCTTTTAACTAACAGAAAAAGAATTTATTTCTTGCTTATGGCAATTTTAGTTGCCTGTAGTGGCATTAATGGATTGATGTGCATGTTCGGTGTCCAATGAAAAGATGATGAATGGGTATTATTTATCGATTCATCGAAAAAAGTCTTAAGACTTTTTTTTTACATACTGGGACAATCAATATACTTATGCCCCTCGTGGCCACTTCCACAGAAGCTTGTGAGGATCTGAAATACCTGTTCCAAAAATTGTAGTTTTGAATATTTTAGTAGGAAATTGTAATATAAAATACTATGACTATGATTAGAATGTTTGTAAAGTCCTTACAATATTGTCCACGCTCTTTGGTCCTCTATGTTGTTATAGTTATATTTAATTTCGCCTGTATCATTTATAAATGAAATAATAAAATTTCCGAGAAAAATTAACTATGACTATGACTAGAATGTTTGTTAAGTCCTTACAATATTGTCCACGCTCTTTGGTCCTCTATGTAGTTATGGTTATATTTAATTTCGCCTGTATCATTTATAAATGAAATAATAAGATTTCCGAGAAAAAATTAACTAGGACTATGACTAGAATGTTTGTAAAGTCCTTACAATATTTGTCCATGCTCTTTGGTCCTCTATGTAGTTATGGTTATATTTAATTTCGCCTGTATCATTTATAAATGAAATAATAAGATTTCCGAGAAAAATTAACTATGACTATGACTAGAATGTTTGTAAAGTCCTTACAATATTATCCACGCTCTTTGGTCCTCTATGTTGTTATAGTTATATTTAATTTCGCCTGTATCATTTATAAATGAAATAATAAGATTTCGAGAAAAATTAACTATGACTATGACTAGAATGTTTGTAAAGTCCTTACAATATTGTCCACGCTCTTTGGTCCTCTATGTTGTTATAGTTATATTTAATTTCGCCTGTATCATTTATAAATGAAATAAGATTTCGAGAAAAATTAACTATGACTATGACTAGAATGTTTGTAAATTCCTTACAATATTTGTCCATGCTCTTTGGTCCTCTATGTAGTTATGGTTATATTTAATTTCGCCTGTATCATTTATAAATGAAATAATAAGATTTCCGGAGAAAATCATTAATCTCTGAGATATTGTCTTAAACATAGCAGTAAAAACACGTTAGATAGTATACAATAATTTTTTAACCATTGCGAAATCTAAAACTAGATCTCATGAATCAATTTCTAAAATAAATAAGTCACAATAAATCTCTAATCTCAATCAAATATATCTTTAAAAGTGTTTGTTAAACAATTTTGATTTCTTTTTAATGAAATTGCAAATGATACAATGATTGTTTTAAAATATGTTAACTGATAATTTGAAAATAATAATAAGTACCCTTACTAAGTGATAACAACTGTAATTATGGTATAAAAGTACTAGTTGATCAAGGAGCATAAAAATCTATTTTTATGATTGTATCTAGAAGTACTTTTCAAAACAATTCCCTAGCAGTAAGTTAAGAAAAGAAAGAACACTTCTACTAGGACATTAAGGAAATGAAAAAGAAAAACAATACTAGGTTCCTCGAAACGTGAAAATGATTGCAGATTACAGTTAGAACAATTGGAACAATCTGGAATCATCTCGTAAAGAACACGTAGCTCAAATAAGAACCAAAAGCAGTTTAGTGACAACTTATGGTTAGAAATTTATAAAAATTATTTTATAAATTTCCAAAATATAACAATGTAGTTGCAGAAGAAAAGATCAAAGGTAATATAAGTACTTTTGATTAATAAAAGCTATATAAAATTGATTTAAAAGTGTGTAAATAATTATGAAATTAAGCAAATCTATTTTTTGCATTTTGAAATATCATTTTAAACAAAAAAAAAATTACGTTTTTAAAGTTATTTCATTTTTTAAATATAACACTACATATTACGACAAAACTGCACATATTGAAAAGCTGGAAGTCATTTATTTATTTATTATTATATTTTTTGGATAAGCAACCGAAAATGTTCAACAAAAGCCTTAAATTCTTCAGAAAGTTTTTTGCTGACTTAAATTTTTGCAAGTCACGTTTTGCTTTTAGAGCGATATTTTATTCAAAGGTAAAATATTAGATAAAATAAATAATTATAAAATCCAAAAAAAAAAAAAAACTTTTAGAAATATAAAAGTATATGGTGGTGTAGCAAGTAGCATAAAATTATTTTACAATTTCCCAAAATATAGGTTAACGTAATTGCAAAGAAAATATCAAAATTATATACAAAAACTGTATAAAATTGATTAAAAGTGTGTAAATAATAGAGAAATCCCATAAATCTCTTTTTTTTTTTTTGGGGGATTTTGGAAGTATAATTTTAAACTAAAATTACATTTTTAAAGTTATTTCATTTTTAATATAACAAGTGGCAGTATATGTTATGACAAAATTGCACATATCGAAAAATTTGAAGTCATTTTTTTTGATAAAAACCCGAAAATATCCAACAAAAGCCATAAATTTTTCTGAAGGTTTTTGCTGACTTAAATTTTGCAAGTCAAATTTTGCATTACAGCAATATTTTATTCATCGGAAAATATGCGATGCAATAAATAAAACTGAATAAATCTTTAAAATAAAGAAAATAAAAAGTGTATATTGGTGTAGTAATTAGAGATTAAAATTATTTTATAAATTTCCAAAATATAGATTATCATAGCTTCAAAAATAAAAATATTAAAATGATAAAATATCAGTTATTATAGAGTAATATTATTTGTATTAGGTATTTATTATTTTTTATTGGAGTGTGTTTTAAATATATGACTTATCTGCTTTATCGGAAAATGAACTAATATACTCTCATTATTTTTAAGCATTTGCAGAGATTTTTGAATATAGAAATTATGTGTCAAACCCTACAAATTTTTTATTGTTAAGAGCAAATAAATTCAGAAACAAAGATAAGATAATATAATGGAATGAAATTTAATAATTTTCCCCTCATTATGTTTCAATCACCAAGTTCTTTAATTGTACTCAAAAGTTTCAATATAAAATGATAAGTTTCTAAAAAATATCATATTGTTTTGAAAATGTCGTTATTTATTTTGATAATATTGATTTTTAGTACCTTAAAATAGAGTCCTTATTAGATTTTCACATTTGATAAAGAGATTATTCACAATTGTATAAATATATCCGAATAAATTGATTACTGGATATTTTTCTACATAATTTTTAAAAGCTAATTACACTTATCTAGTCATATTAATAAACAATGTTATTAATAAAACTAATATATAATAATAATTATCTCAATCATATTCTTATTTATAGTTAATTCCTTCTGATATATACGTGTTGTTTTTCTTTATATTTGCTATCTCAACAATGCAATATTTATTTATTTATGTTTTTACAAATAAATCTCTTAACGTCTTGACATGACAATTAAGGCTGTAGTGCAATAAATTATTAACATTTAAAAGAATTAAAATAATAACAAGATTCGTATTCAAAATATTAACAGGTTAAGCGCGTACGAAATGAATATTAAGGCAACCCAATGCTATTTAGTCACGCTGAAAATTTTCTTTATTAACTTAATTGTTCCAACTTCCCACTTTCAAAATTATCCTTGGTGGAGATGAATGGCAAAGCTTTCATGGTCATACTCATAAAAAGAGACCTTCAAAATGGTCGATGTCCTTTATGAAAATATAAATATACTGTATAAATTGCATAACTTTCTTGAAACTTGCTGCATTGTTTGGAAAAAAACTTAATCACACTGATCTTTTAATTGATTGTGTCATGAAATTAAATAGAACAACTTTAGTTTATATGAACATATGTATAAGCTTTCCTGCCATGATTTATCTCCAAAGTTTCTTACGAACACACATTAATTAAAATTTTTTAATATTATTTTAGCATGTTTGTCATTTATTTCTGTGATTTATTGTCACTTAAATAGGCATGCCAAGATAAACATAGCTGGTCTTGTCAAACTGTAGAACGGAAAAGCATGAGCATGAACAAACGGGGGGAACTTGAATCTCGTATGCATACAAAAATAGTTAGAATTTGGGATGTAGTTATAAACTAGTTTGTCAGGAATGAATTTTTCAGGCTTTTTGTCGAATCCTGTCAAATTTATTGAGCATTTTCTTCTGAAATCTTCCGCTTATACCTACCAGACATATGCAGAATTTTTCATCATCTCTTTGATAGCGCAGATACTATACTGTAGCATTTTTTTTTTCTCACAAGAAGAATTTTGGCATTTCATTCCCAGGGAAGAGGAATGTATGCTATTGGACGAGTGCATAATAACAACCCATCACTTAAATTTGACTGCAGGAGAGTTTTATTATGGATAGTTATATTACATGCAATTAGAGTTTTGTACTGATGAGAACAACCTGTCACTCAAATCTAGCAAGAAATATTCGGTATCCTGCATAATGAGGAAATTAGCGAATATCTGTGCGACCTTCACTGGTCGAAACAACTACAGATTGAATATGATCTATATCATGAGTTGTTCCATCATGATTTGTGATAGACCACAAGCTAAGAAATGTCTTGGAGGATCCGTTGTCCGTTCTTGAGGATTATCTTAAAAGAGAGGTTTTTGTGAATAAGGGAGAGGGAGTTCTGCGACGAGTCGACCAGAAGAGCTTTTTTTTTTTTTTTTTCTTCTTTTTTTTTCTAAAGCGACCGAATAGGCCGAAATTTTCAAAGTTAGCCCCTTCTGGTTCTGTGAATCCCGCCATATGATAGTTAAGGTCTGCCACAGAGCAGATTCATTATAAAACTCCAAAACTCTGAAAAATCTCCGAACTTGGAGTGAACTGCACTTATGTCTCTAATTTATATTCTTAATTTTAATTTTTTGTAAATACAGTTCTGTATATATACAAAATATCTGTATGTAGCAGCAAACATTCTCTCTCTATATATATATAGAAAGAGAGGTATAATGTTTGTATATATATATATACATATATATATATATAGAGAGAGAGAGAGAGAGAGAGAGAATGAATGTTTTGTAAATAACATTTAAAGTGTTCCCATGAACCTGAAAGTGCCTCTTCTTGAGGCTGTCATAAGTATGGAATTAGACAGAGATACAATACACAGACTTACATTTTTTTTATAACATTTTAACATGTTTGTCATTTATTTTGTGATTTACTTGCCACTAAGACAAGCATGTCAAGATAAATATGACTAGACTTGTCAAACTGTAAAACGGAAGAGCAGGAACATGAATAAATGGAAGAATATGAATCTTATATGCATTCAAAAAGTTAGAATTTAGAATATATAAGCTAGCTCGCTGAATGGATTTTCTAGGCTTTTAGTCGAATGCTGTCATATCTGTTGGCCATTTTCTTCTGAAATCTTCCACTTTTATGTACCAGACATATGGTATATAAAAGCGGAAGATTATATACCAGACCAGAAAAGGTCCCTTTTTTTATCATTTCTTTGATGGGCTTAGACACTTATGTACATGCATGTGCTAAATTTTATCAGTTATCTTTAACAGTGATATCCCTTTCTTAATATTCGTATCTTGTCTTCAATGTTTAAATTTTTCTTTTTATATAATTCGATATTGAAAATTATTTAAAAAATTAAATAAATTTCGCCTTAATTTTTAAAATTAATACTATAACAAATTTCTACACGAAAATATCCTTCTCTTTTTGTGTTTATAGTAAACTTATTAATACTAATTGAGGAGTAGATTTAATTTAATTTTTTTTTCTTATTTTAATGAAATTGTAATCAATTTTAAAATTCTGCTTGAAACTTGTTTGATGGTTTATCAAGAGAACGTGCAAATTTAGAAGTACTATATTTATTAAAAAAATACTTATGCATTAGAAAATATTTTTTATTGAAAAAATAATATTTTAATAAAATTAATTGAAAAATAAAATTTATAAAAAATACTATTTCCGTTTTTATTAAAAAAATTCTAAGGCATTTTTGAAAGTACCACATTAAAAAAATAATACATATCTATTGAAATGTCGACTTTACTTTCTCTACAATATTAATTATTTCATCTGCAATTTTATTTCTTTGATTTTATTTCTTTAAAAAATTTTCATTCTTTTAGATGTTTAACACACTGGGGAAAAACTTGTTTTAAATAACCAATGAAAATTGAAGACATTCTTTGAATTCAAAATGACAATAAAAAGTTTTGTTAATGCCAAACAATTAATTTTAGCCATTTTAATTTAGAAACAAATTATACCCCCAAAGAAATAATTACAAATTTATTAATATTACTCACGTTTAACTTTAGTACTAGTTTACCAAAAATTTTAAAGAGCATAATTATTTTCTAAACCGAAATAGTTCATGCATAAAATATTAAACTATGAGTACTTCTAAATCTTTAAATTTACCTGAAGATTAAATTAGTTTATGAATGATTTATTATACATTTTAAATTCTACCTGATTCAAACCCGTAAAAAGATAACGGTAGGAAGAAAACCAATTAATATAAATAATTCTAAATCTATGAATTGTAAATGAAAATTTTAATATTTCCATTGCATTTCCTTTAAATATATGTGCATCGAAAAGGCATATTTTCGAAGCCCCAATGTAAAGTTTTTGTAATAAAGTCATTTAAATTATATATATTCTAATCTAATCTAAGTCTATAATAAACTTACTTTAAAAATCAATTTTCACTGCTTTAATCTAATTTTTCCGCCTTTTCCATTAAAAGTAAACACTTCTTTTATTAAAATAATATTTGTCATATGCAGCATGGTAATTGTTTTGTGTTGTTAGAATTATGATAATAAATATTTAAGAAAAAGGATAATTAGAGAAACACATTAAAATCTTGTAAAAAGAATTTTTAATTTTTACTGAGAATATTTTTTTGATTATGTCTTATTAATTTTATATCAATAACTAATTTGAAAAAAAAAGAAAGCAATACATAAACAAAAAAAAGTAATCGCATATGCGATCATTAGATGGTTAGATAACGAACAAAATTATTTCTTACCTTCAATACATACCAGCTTTTTTTAATCTGCATAAAGTCGCAGTAAATTCAGTTTATTCTAATTTTATGATGATAATTAGTGTTATTTGTGAAATCTTATTTTTAGGATAGTGACTTATACAGTCTAACCTTATAATAATTTTTAAAAAAAAGCATTGTTATTAAATAAAATTATCGTTGGTTGTTCTTATTGCTGAAAAATAACGGAACGGAAACGGAACACCAAAAGACTTTATTATTTTATAATTAGCTAATTCAAATTAAAAAGAAAGAAATGGTCACATAGGTACGATAGTGTTTTAATGAGATTAAAACAAGTTTATAGAGTTTATATAGTTAATATATATTGCAAGTTTATACAATAGCTGACTATATTATTATGATCATTAGAGAATTTTAATACATTTGTATTGGGTAAATTATTTCTATATTTCTATTCTTAAAAATATTGCTATTTGTTTTTATTTTAAAGTTAAAAATTAATATTTAATTAAATATATAAATTTTTTAGGTGGCAACACTGAAAGTAGTTTTTACTTTCGATTCTTATTTTCTTTGCGAACAACTCTGAAATTATTTAGTTTAGTTTGAATATTTGAATTTTAATTAATTTTTATAAAAAAGAATAGAATTAGTTTGTTTTTAAATAATGTTTTATTGTTACATCAAATAATGATGTGATACTGATTTCTAATAATAATTTTTTACGTTTGTTTAGAATATTTATTTGTATTTATTTTTTGGCATTGGTATAAAATATTCTATTCAATATACATATATTTCTTCACCTAAATTGGGTATGACCAAGATTATTTTTACTACTGACAACATTCTTTTACTACTGACAACAACTAAATAAGTATTTTTATGAAATTTTATCTTTTATTGATATTTTTAATAAATATGCAGGGATAACATAATATGGCAGAAACTGTACATTATAATAAATTTTCTACATCATTAAAATCATGGCCACAGAATGAGAAAAGTTCAGAAACGCATAAAAGCAAAAATATGATGCATGCAACCTAAAAGGAAAGAACATTACAAACACATTGACGAAAATGAAATTTTATGGCAAAACCTCCATTCAGCCATACCATAAAAGATGCACCCAATGCTAGCTTATACTTGTTTATTTCACACTTTTCCCCCGACATGTCTAATCGTGTTCCAAAAGGGAATAACCATTAACTCTTTTCCTTGCAAGATTTTCACATTTTCGGCCGGTTTCATTAAATGGTTCATAATGCAACGTTGACAGCATGAACGATGGCGATGCATTCAGTCCGCTGTATCATTTATCACATTTTCAGCGGTGGTTACTTTTCAAAAAGATCCCATGTCCGGATAGTGCTGGAAACTCGGAAAATTGAAAATCGAACGAAAAGTGGGGAGTTCAACTGTGAGTTAAAGGGCGAATGGAATAGGGTAACATAAATGTTCTGAGATATTTTTGGTGGAAACGAAATGTGTAACTTGTTCTAAAAGTGAAGTGAAAGGAAAAGTAATTTTTTTAAACAACAACAAACAGCGAAAGAAAATCGAATTTGTTCGTATTTCTTTCATGTGAATGATTCTGTAGGAAATTTGATTTAAAAAAATCAACTTTCGAAACTTAGTTGAGTATAATTTTTATTTATTAAAATCTTGGCTATTACCTCAATTGGTAATTTTTAAAGACAACTAATAATTGGCAAATTTAAAAGTTCTTGGATTTATAATTTTTTTTTTTTTAAAGCTATTTATTGTATTGGTGGTGAAAAATATTTTCAACTTCTAACTTTTTGTAAATTAAAATACTTTTTATTTGAAATTCCCTTGAATTTGTTGAAAATTATAATTTATTTCAATTTGCAAAAAAAATAAAATTTACTTGAATTTGTTATAAAATATTTGTGCAGACATTGTTTATAGAATTATCAATAATATTCAAAATTTAATTTATTGTATATATTTATTTAATTTTTTGGTGAACCAAAATATGTAGCTTGTTCTAAAGGCTAAATGAAAGGAAAAATAATTTTTAAACATCAAACAGTGAAAGAAAATGAAATTTGTTCGTATTTCTTTCGTATGAGTGATTCTGTAGGAAATTTGATTTATAAAAAAGAACTTTCGAAACTTAGTTGAGTATAATTTTTATTTATTTTTAATTTTTATTTATAATTTTTATTTATTCTTTGTTATTGTCTCAGTAATTTTTAATAACAATTAACAATTGTCATATTTAAACGTTCTCGGATTTATTAATTTTGTTTATTTTAATTAAATCTATTTTATTGGTAGTAAAAAGTATTTTCAACTTCTGACTTGTTGTAAATTAAAATACTTTTTATTTGAAATTCATCTGAATTTGTTAAAAATTACAATTTATTAAATTTTTTTAAAAACTAAAATTTTACTTGAATCTGTTTTTAAATATTTGTGACGATATTGTTCATAGAATTATCAATAATATTCATAATTTAACTAAAATTTTTAAATTATGTTTTATTTTTTATACAGCAATATATACATGAAATAATTAATTTGTACAAATACATCTTAACGAATCTTCTGATACGAGCATCATTAATAGTATTGATATTCTAAAATTGGCATAAAAATAAAACATAAATCATTATTTAATTTTTAAAACTTGTAATTTTATTCAATAGAATAATACGTTTAAATATAGACAGAAATTAGTTATTTTCTGCTTTATTTCATGATGTTCGTAACTTCTAAGGAATTCAATTCTCCATTAACAAATTGATTATAATTAATTTTCTGTAGATTTTTAAAATTTACACTTAATACATTATTTGAAAAGAAAGTTAAGAAAAATAGCATAACAGAGCATGTCACAAAAACAATTTTCAAACAATTTTCATTGCAGTGTTACCTACAAAATTATTAAATTCTAATATGAATAACCAAAATCATTTAATAAATTCGTTTATCATTGAATTACATCTGAAATTGAATTAATTATTCTGCTTTACGAATATCTTTTTGTTGTGTTTCGTGTTTGTAATTTTTCTATAAGCTATATTCCTTAACTATATTAACTAAACTATATTAATTATATTCCATAACTACTAGAAAATTGAAAATGTTATAAATAAGTCACAAAAAATTTATTTCCTTTTATAATAATAAAGTTATTTGAATTTATTGTGAAAATAGAATTATTTAAAAATTTTTTTAAACATCATTTCTTTACTATCAACATGGAAGTTATTTTTAAGAATCAATGGAGAAATTAATTTTTTTAATGTGAAACTAAAAATAATTTTTTATGAGCCACACAAAATTATAAAATTAAATCCATTTAAAAATTTTAATTTTAAAAAAATTTGCAAGCGAAGTAAAATTAATATATTATACATTTTTTTTTTTACTTACAATAATAGGTTAATCATTTCTCGTATTATTTAATTATTATAATTTTATTCGATATTTCTTACATATGGGTAAATCTAAAGATACTTCTTCAATAAAATTAAGCATGATAAAGAATCCTTTCAATACTAGCAACACTTATTAATTAAATTATTATGAAGAAAGTGCAAACATATTTAAAAAAATTGTATTTGATTATTGAAATTTCTAATTCGTATGAAGTGATCCTAATAATATTGCCAGAGATTGTTATTCTTTTAAACTAATACAGTTTTAAACTATTAAACTAATAATATTAATTAAATAAAAATTAATATATTATATAAAATAGTTATTATTTTTAATCAAACAAATTAAAATGTTATTTTTGTTTCATTTTTAAAAATGGTCTAATCTGAACCAAAAATTATGGATTTAATTTAGTTTTCTGCCAACGTAATAATTAAAGGAACGGCAAATATGTATATTATTTTCATGTCTAATAGATAAATTTCTCTCCATTTGAACCTAAACGTGTAAAAGAATACATTCACCAACAAAAGTTAGTATTTTAATATTTTTTTTTTTTTTTTATGTTTTAAACCAGGCAAATTAGTTTTAAAAATTTCATTAATTTTTTATATATCTATATACTCATTTATCTATTAAGTTTTTTCTTTCTCTTATAATATGACAAATTGTATATAAATGTTTGCAAATATATGATATGTTCATTTAAATACGAAATTTTGTCTACTTGAAAGGGTTATACCCATAAAATGCAATATAATAGTTTATTATCAGTTTTTATGGCATAAATGGTAAAATGTAAGAATTAATTTTTTTTATGATTTGGTTTGTCGCTCTACTGTCATTTTGTGCACACTTTAAGCTAATTATACCAGAACCAGCAGCTTAAGGTGGATTTCGAACTACCAACAAACATCCATGCCCTCCGTCAGGATTCGAACCTGAAGCCTGTGGTACAAAAGTTTTTTTTATGGAGAAATCGACAAATTATTTATAATCAGATAAAACACTGATAAATAAAAATCTATGTCAAATTTCTTAAAAATTAAATATATTGACAACGAAGTTCTGCTTTCGAACTATTCTAAAAAGAATTAATCTTTTTTTTTTTTTTTTTAATTTCATACTAGTTTAAATAAAAGAAAGGAATTATTTATGCATATTTCTGAGTAAGAAAGAAAAACCTTACTTACAAAGCACTCGTTGTGAATTTCCAGATTGGAGAGATTAAATAAAATCACATTATTATCCTACACTACAATGCATTTGTATGTATATATATATATATCTTTGAATGCCAGTAAAAGTAGCTTGGCGGCGTGTCAAACTTTAAATATCGGATTATTCACTCTTTCTCCCTTCCTTGTTGACACTTTGACTGTCACGAGAGAAAAATTTTAATTGCCACAATAAACAACAAAAGGTTTTATACTTCTATTTTTAAAAATATATGTAGGAAAATTTTAAAGGTTAATTTCTATTCGAAGTTCGAGAGTAGGGCACGTTAACTACTCCATGAGAGTACGGGGATTTGATTTCAGCTCCAGGACTACTTTTGAAAAATGTATAATCTTGGCGAAGATGGGACAAAGAATTTTGCATGGACATTTGCATGCATGGCATTGCAACAACTAAACAAATCCGTTTAGTTGTTGTTTATTTGTTGTTTTGATTGTTGTTTATTTGTTGTTTTGATTGTTGTTTTATTTGTTGTTTTAGATTTTGTTGGTTTTTAAGTTGGTTTTTTTAAAGTTTTTTTCAATTGTTCAGCATTTATCTCTAACAATACTACCTGAAGCCCTTATCCAAAAATTATAGAATAAGAACTATATTGATAAGAGATATGTAAGAATACTATTTTTATATATAAAATATATGTAAGAATAATATGGAGATATGTATTGAGAGTTGTAATTAATTATAAAGAGATTAACAACATAATTAGATTTAATGTAATTAGGCAAATAGCAAAAATACTCTTCTATCCGAAAAGAGATTTAAAATAAAATTAAAATCCATATATTTCTTGAAACAAAATTATTATTTAATTTATTTGAATTATAACTTAAGTTTTATATTTTAGGTATAAAAAAAGTTTTTGTCATAAATATTAACATTCTAATTAGAAATAAGGAAATTCTCACTTCTATTTGCTATTTTTTCTTTTTTTTTTGATGTTGTCAAAATTATATTATGTGTTTTTGCAGAACATTATTCTTAAAAGATATGCCATTCCCAATATGAAAATGTGAAATAACTAACAAACGAGTATGGTCATTATTTGGTTTGCAAGTAAATTATAAATAATCAGTTATTAAACTAATAATTATAAAAGGACGAAGAGAAAAAAATCCTATTTATTGCATGTATTAATATATACAATTTTTATTTACATTTAATTTTTAATATATATAGGGTTTTTTTAAAGAAAGGGCAATAATATCTTTCACAATGAGAAATTGCTTGTATGGTTCAATATGTTTGAAAATATGTAGATTTATGAAAGATATTGACAAGGCTTTTACAGTAGCAAATTATACGAAATTACGAAATTATACGAAATTATACGAAAAGACAATGATTAAATCTTTAAAAAATTATTACTAAACATTAAATTATTCTACAAAATACATTTTTAGTATCCCTAATTATTAATTAATTATATATTTATTTAATAACTTGTGCAAATAAAATCACTTACCGGTAGACTGCTGCACCAGGTACCTTATCCAGGTATTTCCTGAACCAGGAAAAGATGCTAAGGCTGTCATGGGACCAGGCGGTTTCTTGAATCTTGGCTGCACACAAACGTTGATCCTTCTTCTGAAGTTGTTCATTCGACCTTCGTTGGTGTTCAGAACCCTGGCCATGGCTGCCCACCTCTCCTGGTACCTCTCCATTCGAAGCAGGCTGTGCCCTATTCCTCCCACCAGGCTGACAGATTTCAAGTTCTTTGTTCTTTCTTTAACTTCTTCAGTCAAGGCACGCCTCACTTCTGCCTGGGCACTTTGGTCGATGTGGCGGGACACCACGAGGATGAACAGGACGACATAGGAAGACAGTATAACGCCGATCAGACCGTACAAAGCCTTCCGACACAGTTTTGAAGTCGAACTTAAAACATGTCGTTTTTCTATTATCCGTCTTTTTATTTCCATTTTATCATCTTTTATGAAGATGGGCCGCAGTCTGATAGCTTCCTTTTTGAGAATGAATTTCGACAGTATAACTCAAACTGTTTATGGGTTTTTCCTTGGTATTCTTTTCCGTTATAATCAGTTGCTCATTTTAAGATTTTTACAATTTTATTCTGTCATATATAATACTATTAGTGGATATTTAAATCATTTATATATTCTTATTTATCTCCACAATTTTTTTTATTATCTACTTATACTAATATATTTTATTCATCTCATTTAAGAATAAATATGTAATGTAAATAAATTCTAGTATTAATTTTAATTTACATTCTAATATTCAATACATGTATCAAAATTCTTTTAAGTTTATAATTTTACTTTTAATGAAATTTTAATTTAACAGTGCTGTACAAAGCAATTTTCTTTAACGATTTTTATATACAATTACTGAAAATTTTACCTTTTAGAAATTTTAAAATAATAAATTTATAAAATCCGATAATTACATTAAATAGTATATAATTATTATACTAATAGTAATTATATCAATAAATTAATAACTATATAAATAATTTAATAAATACAATTATTATATCTATAAATTTAAATAAAATTTCCTAAAGTTGTTATACCATTCCTCTGATAATAATTTTTTGTTTTTCAAAAAATTTTTACTAATATTATGTCTTTTCTAATTTCATTAAATAAATTGTTTCAAATAAATTCTTATTAAATGAATTATAGTAATTCTAGTATTCTTTATAATACAATAGTTTTTAATTGCGAAATGTGTTTTTAGTTTAATATGTTTCAGAATTATTAAAAATACTTAATGATTCAATAATTATTTAATTATAAGTAATAATAATTATTAACTATTTAAAATAAATACAATGCATATTTTGAAATAAATATATCTAAAAATAAAACGAATATAAATAAATTGTTATAAAATTATTTGAAAAGAAATACACTAAACTAATAATTCTACAAAAAAAATATCACATTAGGTTAAAAATTAAAATGTATATCTAACAGAAACTATTTATATATGTATAAAGAAACAATTTTTTGTTCTGAATGTCTCAAGATTTGTCCTCCCTAAACCTCATAAAACTTTTCGAGCATCTCTTGAACTTAAGAAACCTGAGGAGTTTGACAGCTGTCTAGTAAATCTACATCAGTAAACCACATAGAGTGAAAAAGACTTCTACCTTCTGAATACCTATACCACAGCATTTAAAACTGCCACGAACCCATGCTCATTAAAAGAATAATGAGCCACTCAGCTTTCTGTCGGTGTAGACAATGCTTCTTGGGCCAGGATGACAACAGAGCAGCAGATACGCGAACGCCATTGCTCACTTGATAGCATGCCAACAGAAGAGAGAACTTACATCGGATCTAACGACATATTATTGACGCCACGGAGAGACCAGGGATGTAGAGAAGGATGGGAACACCAGCGCCGCCTACCGGAAGAGATTGGAGCCACCCCCTTCTCAGAGATGCGGCTCGGTAAATAATTTATATGGAGATTCATGACTTCTAACTTGATTCGATTAAATAAATACGCTTTCTAAGCGCGTGCATTGGAGGGACAGGGAATGTTTGGCTTTAGCTGGACTAGAGAATTAAATTGATACAGGTACAAACAAAGACAGTTTTTTTAGGAATTTGTGTGCATTTGCATTTTTATGGACCTCGATTGATCGTTTTATGTGCTGTCGGGACAATGGGGACAAATAATACTGAATCATAATTTCTGGAGATCATTCAGATTTGCTCATGAGATTCGATTGTTGAGGGAATTAGAATTTCCTAGTGGGCAATAAAAAAGAAACAATAATGTAAGGAAAGGATGGCTAAAATAATTTTGTGAATATGATTACGTTCTGCAAATATTTTTTTTTTTGAGGGGAGTTTACATTAAATTCTTAATAAATATTTCTTTAAAAAATCTCTAAATGTTACATTTTGTGTTTTCTCTTTTGATTTTCTTGTGAACAGTTTTTTTCGATTAATTTTCAAATCAAAAATATTCTGATTAAATTATTAGTGTAGAATAAGTTTTATAAAACATTGTGTGTTTTATTAACATTGTGTTTATATTAACATTGTTATTAACATTGTGTTTATATTAACATTGTTATTAACATTGTGTTTATATTAACATTAACATTGTGTTTATATTAACATTGTGTTTATATTACATTTTATGTTTTCTCTCTTTTGATTTTTTTGTGAAAAGTTTTTTTCGATTAATTTTCAAATCAAAAATATTCTGATTAAATTATTACAGTAGAATTTTTAAAAAACATTGTGTGTTTTATTAACATTGTGTTTATATTAACATAGTTATTAACATTGTTATTAACATTGTGTTTATATTAACATTGTGTTTATATTACATTTTGTGTTTTCTCTCTTTTGATTTTTTTGTGAAAAGTTTTTTTCGATTAATTTTGAAATCAAAAATATCCTGATTAAATTATTGGAGTAGAATAAGTTTTATAAAACGATTTATTAAGAAAAACTCATGATGTTTTATTAGTAAATCGTTTTTATAAGCCATAAATTAATAAATAATTAATAAACTTTAAATATAAGTATTTAAGTTATATTTTATTATACATGAAGTAAACTAAATACTTTTATTTAATAAGACATTATTGGGGTTTTAGCAAATGTTGGTTTATAAAACTGACGAAGGGATTTTAAAATAAATTTAAAAAAACATTAATAGGTATATAAAAGTTAGGAAAAATAAAATTCAAGAAAAAAGATTAAATTATTACTTATCATATCCTTTTTCTGTATTTAATTCGTAAATTGTCTAATACAATTTTAAAGGAATATTAATGGATATATAAAAATTAATAAAAAATAAAATTCAAGAAAGAAGATTAAATTATTAATTATTATATCCTTTTTTCTATATTGAATTCTTGAAATGTCTAATAGAATGTCTAATGTCTAATAGAATTTCATATGCCCATTAATAATCAATGAATATTAATGGGACATATGAATGTTAGGAAAAAATAAAATTTCAAAAAGAAGATTAATTTATTAATTATTATATTACTTTTTTTTAAATTTTTAAAACGTCTAATAGAAAAGAATACAATTTTAAATGAATATTTGAATTTTGCTAAAAATTAAAAGTAAAATGAACTAACATATTTCATGCATGAATTTTCAGAAAAAGTGATATTTAGATTTATTATTATTTTTTTTAAACTGATTGATATTTCCTGTAACTAGATAACTAAAATACCTAATTCTTAAAAAAAAAAAATTCTAAAATGAAATCATTTAGAAAACTGGAGCTTTTAATTATTTATATTTTGATTAAAATGAGTATTTGAATGTTGAATTAATAAATTTTTTGAAAATAAGTGATTTTACTTAAATTTTTTTTTTTTTTTTTTGGTAATTTTTCTAAAGTTTGATCTGTCGACGGGAAAGTTTAATGAATGAAACACGTTTAATTAATCTCGAAAAGTTAATAAAAATGCTTTGTTTTTATCCCATTTTATGTGTTCGTAAAGTTTTATTAGATTTAGTGTTTTCGTATTAACTCGAAATAAAGTTTTCTTCGAATAGTTTTATTGTTATTTATTGTAAATATTTCTGATGTACTTTTAAATTTTTTGTAAATTGAATTAAAACATCAAACACGAATATCGAAATTAATGTTAAATTAAAATGTAAATCACGTTTAATAACATACATAAATAACATATCATTTTTATTACCTTTTATAAAAAAATCCAGTAATCACGATATTAAGTATTTTAATTCAAGTTTTATTTCTCTCATTCAGTATCAAATTCTAAAGAAAGATACAAAATTTTTGCAGATATATGTATTTATATGCTTTCATAGGTATATGGAGGCAGATATATACATACAAACACTATGCACTTATTTTTATGAAAACAAATATATACAATTATTATTATATATATATATGCACTTTCTTCGATATATGCATAGATAAATTTGCTATATTCGCTGATATTTTCAATAACTTCAATAAATTATAATCCCTTTATGACTTTTAAAAATAATATTGTATACTAACTATATAATGTCATAAACTAGGATTCTTATTAGAAAAACAAATGACATTTTTTTTGTAATATATTCATTTTTATTATAGATTTTAGTTAAAATTGATGTTCTTCTATTTATTCATTTACTTTTAGGAAATTTCAAGTAAATTATTTTAATAAGATTTCTAAAAAACAACTACTACTGACTACAACTAATGAATCAATCTAAATTTTAAGAGTAAATTATTAAAAAGTTATGGTTAAAGAAGATTGTTAGATTATTACTCTTACAAAGATCGAGCCTAATCCGTGTTTTTGAATGCAGCAGCAAGTAATAACAATGATAAAAATATGTATTTTCATATTTTGTATTCAGATGCTTCATGTATTAATGAGCCCGACTCGTAGCTCAGTGGAAATAAGAGCCACTGGTGAGTATTGGGGCTGAGGTTCAATCCATTGGCGGCATGTTTGTGCACACTGTTTCATAAACGCGGGAGACTCAATGGTGTTTGGGATGTCACGCATCTTACCTCGTTAGTCAGACTACCTAAGTTGAGAGTTTTCCGGTTTTCTGCCATATGATACGCAAATAGTAGACACTATTTCAAAAACGTTTTGGGATGATAGTTCCCCTACGATACGCAAAAGTCCTCCTGGAAGGCACTACCCTCCTTCTTCAGCGACTCGGAGCCAAGGCAGACTTCTACCTACGGGTGTTCCATCTCAACAGAAGCTGTTCCTCTTTCCTTTTCATCTATAGTAGACTAGTCATGGGGTGTCCGTCTGAGCGTTGCCGGACACTGAGGATTAGTCACAACGACAATTTGTTGATAGGACTGAGACTGTGCTAGTGAAAGACCAAAAGTAAATGCCAAACTGGCAAGTGCCATTTTTTTTTTTTTTTTTTTGAATGCATGTCTATAAATTGAATTCAATAATTTTATTGAGCCTGAATGGCCGAGTGTCTAGCGCTCTGGCGCTCGGTGCCACAGGTTTTGGGTTCTAGTCCCGGCGGTGCCATGGATGTTTGTAGTGGTTCGAATCCACTTTAAGCCGTAGGTCCCGGTTTCCTATGACCATAATAGCGTCACGGAGCAGAAGTCAGACTTCTACCTACGGGTGCTCCATCAGAACAGAAGCTGCACCCATCCTTCCTCCTTCCATGAGGGACACGACAACAACAACAATAATTTTATTAGAAAAGTATATATTGAGGTCAAATTTTATCTTTCATTTGTATTGAAAGTTCCATATAGATCTTTTTTAACATTGAAGGGTCTCGTGTTTCACTTATGTAGCTCTCGAGCAATCCAAAAACAAGAGGACTTTTTCCGGTAACTTACCAATATTTGCATATCCTAAGAAAAAGAAATTCGGAAAACACCCACCCAACAGCCTGACTGTCGTTGCACATAAGTTGTCACAGTCGCCATTGAATCTTTTAATACGCTTTTATTAGTTTCACCTGTATGTTTGTTTGTAACTGACTCTTTGGGCTCGGTTTTGCACTACTTTAAGCGATCCGATTTAATTTAAACGTTGTAGACTTATCAAGGACCGACGACACTAAAATATTTTGATAAGTTTATTATCTCATCATGATTAGGATCGCCAAGATGAGTGATTTTATTTTTAACTTATGAAGAGCAGTTTAACCCATGTAGAATGAAAGTGTACGTAAGACATTCAAACATACGTGGGACAGTGGCACGGATCAGGAGATTCCCCAGTTCGAATCCTGGCTGGACTCGAGATATTTGCATTTAGCCTTTGTTTTACTCACAATTAAATTATTGTCAGAACTATAGTTCCAGTCCTCCGTACCGGGACCTCATTTAAATATTATAGTTTAAAAACACACGCTTTTAGAGTTAATCAAACTAAAAAGTAAAAATAAATTAATAGTTTGAAAAAACTAAAAAACACGCTTTTAGAGTTAATCAAACTAAAAAGTAAAAAATAAATTTTAAAAAATGAAAAAATTGTTAACAAACTGAAAAGTAAAAAATAATTGTTAACATAAGAATAAAATGACTGACAAGAAAATGAATGTCAGTATTCTAAAAGCGTGGGGTGCTTTGAATGACATTTTTAAACTAACTCTGCATTTCGGAATGAAACTAGTGAAAAATTATAACGATTGATATCAAGCATCCCACGTTTTTAGAACAGTGACATTCATTTTCTCCTTATTTTAACAATTATTTTTTACTTTTTAGTTTGATTAACTCTAAAAGCGTGTTTTTTAGTTTTTTTAAACTATTAATTTATTTTGAAAACAGTGGTCACAACGGATGCCACCAGTGAATTTTAATCTAAGCTAGTCTACAGGCTAGCTGTTCTTGCTGACACCGGATCAGGGAACGGACTCAAATAATATATATTTTTAACACATTATTGCCCAGTAGCGTAAATGACAAATTATAAGGAAATTTATGATTTATTGAATATTGTTTTCAACTAAATTTAATCAAATAAAAAACTTTATAATGTTATAACACAATATTCACTGAAGCCAGGAAACACCGTTTATTTTGCAGGTATTTTACAAAGAAGAAAAAAAATTTTGCACTTTTTGGGGCAGACTTTCACAATTGCCTAATTTTTTTTTTTTTTTTTTTCTCAAATTAATGGATTTTTATCTTGTAAATCCTAATTTTTTTTTTATTAAAAAAATTAGTTTTGCTTCTTAATTATGTACGGAACATCTTAGTTAATAATTTTTCATTTACTTTCATGCTTCATAATATTATGTATTTATTATTTTTGTTATACTTATATAATTATTCAATTTATTTTTTTTTTATGTTTGAGATTCGATGTCCTTTTTTTTTTTTGTCTGAATGTCTTATTTTGCATTGCGTATTGTCTTACTGTGTAGACATGAAATAATGAACTGTGATGAGATTGACACCTTAATAAATATATCCTTTATTTTTTTCTTATGGATTTCACCTGGGACAATATTTGATTAGACTGTTTCTCAAAAGGTCATATCGCGTTTAGCTTATTTATTAATTACAGCATGTAAAAATTCTCTAAAATTCTTTTGTTGTTGGCTATACTACAATAATTCTAAATAATACAACGAACTTAATTTGCTTTACTTTAAAACTTGAATTTGCCATTTTTTTTTAAATAAAATTATAAATTATATCCTTATTTTGCAAAATAACATCAATATTTGAAATGCGTAGAAATGTAAAATAAAATAATATAGACAGAAAGAATAAATTAAAAAAAAAAATTTCTGTATAATAAATAATATAAATAGAAACAAATAAAATATTCAAATGGAAATGCACGAAATAATGTCATACTTTCATAAATATATTTATAAAAGGTAGAATTTATCCAAATTTTTAAAAAATAGTGTTATAATAGTGTAATTTAAAAAAAATAATAATAGAGTAATTTTAAGTAGTCATTTAAGAAAATAGTGTAAATTCGAATTTTTCCAAAAGATTTAACTGCATTTTCATGAATAATTCGAGAAAAGGTTGTTATGCCAAATAAATAAATAGCTATTTCGAATTAAGCAGAACTCTTTTCTGCATTAATAATAAAATTCGTGCATTAATAATAAGTTTTTCATACAAATATTACTAAATAATGGCATAGAAACTCAAGTGCTTATTTTCCTAAAAGACCATGCAATTAACAGAACAATTAAAGCATGTTTATAATGGTCCATTTTAAATCTGCTATTAAAATCTAGAAATTAAACATTAGACTAATTATAAGTTTTAGTTTTAGATATAATTGCAAGTTAAATGTAAAAATGCAATTAAATTTTTCTTCAGGCACATTCAGGTTAAAAGCAGCTTGATGGCCAAATGGCCCTAGCTATTACCATCAAGTTGGTATTGACTCTATCTTTGGGACCATAGTCTTCAGACTTTGGATTGTTCTGGTCTTTGGGACCATAGGTTTCACACTTGAAACCTACGGTCTATGGCGGCGGCATGGATGTTTGTTAGTTGTTCGGAATCCACTTTAATGTGTAGTTCCAGATTTAATTAGCCCTGGAGTGCAAAAAAATTATCATAGAGTGAAAAAACGAATTATTCAGGTTAAAAATATTTAATTATTTTTATTTTTAACTTGATGACTAACTGACATAAGAACAAAGGTAATTCTTTTGGATTATGTTAAAAAAAAGAATGGTGGATATAAAGCTGTTTATGAAACATTCACTTAATAAGCATTTATATAACTTTCTTAAGGGATTTGATTTTCATGAATCCATAAATATCTCTATCAAATTTTTTTTAAAAATTGCTATTAAAAAATTCAGAATATTCAAAAATTGCTAACCCCATTTTTTTTTTTTTTTTTAGCATTCATGTTCTTACTTATGCATGCCATAAACAGGCAACTGATGAGCTATGAAAAGAGGGCATTGCCTTCCGAAAGGATTTTTAAGGAAATTGAGCCTCATTTATGTGACATTATAATGAGGCTCAATATAAGACATCAGTTCATAAACCGGGATCCACGGTCCCCTAAAATCGGGGTAGCTGACTCTACGAAACAATTTTGATATTGACTTTGCAACACCTAATTTTTTTTCAAAATAGCTTATTCAATAAAGTCTTGTAGGTTCGAGACTTTTTGTATTTGTTATAGCGAAACTATGAATAAAGTAGTAAAAATGCAATCATTTTTATTCAGCTGCAAATATGGAAATGTTTTATAATAAAACTAAAAATAAATTTTTAGCATTGCTATGACTAACATTCTTAAGACAGTTGCCAGCGAGACGGTTGCCAGCGAAAAACAATCAGTGTCTTTCAGCTACCTTATTTATTGATGTGTTCTGATCCGTATGTCTATCTGTGTTTTCTTCGTATATTTTACTATTCTATGAATTTTACTTATTTCTTATTAATTTATTATCATCATTGCAGTTAAATATTAGTTTTTGGCCCATAAAATGGATCTTTGTATAAAAACCCGACACAAATTGAAATAAAATAGAGTTAAGAGCGACTGAGTTGATGAAGTATTTATCTAAAAATAGAATATACTACATTGGCATGTGTATTGATGTACTTTTATTGATGTGTTCTGATCTACGAATATACTACTTCTACCTAGAAATCCAGCTATAGATCTTAAATTGTGATAAGAATGTATCAGTTGATTCAATTATTTCTGTAATAAAGGTATAGAAATAACTGTTTGTTTTTTATGCAGAGAATTGTGGTGGTTTTAAATAAAAATAAAATTAATATCAACAAAGTAAGTCTTTTAAATAAATACAACGCTTTCAATAGGATCCACAATAGCTCACTCTGTTATATTCCATCAAACTAGTCCATCGATACTTAACTAAATTCTACATCTGCGTTGTATTCCACAATAACTAATAAAATCCCACATCAAGTAAACAAAATACAATATATATATATATATATATATATAACTCTATAAATTCTATTTACTCCAGAATCGAATGTGGAAAAAGACCGTCTGCTTACTGGCAGATTTCGAGGCAGGAGATGTTTTCTTTTTACGGAATAGGTTTGCCAGCCCTATGCCAACTCGCTACTGTCCTATTAGACCGGGATCTACGGTTTAAAGTGAATTCCGAACCAATACAAATACATGGCTCCGCTGGTACTGAGATTACTGCATACTCATACAATAAAGAACACAATTAATAATGTAATAATAATGCATATACATGAAATAATCCAGTTTATACACAAAAAAAAAAAAATTAATTACAAAAGTATAATAAACATTAAGAAATAAAGGAGACCCTTTGGGGTTAAAATAACTAATTCAGATATCAGTTAAGCAAGTTAATCATCGTCAAATCAAGAGAAAATCAACAAAAAAAAATGGTGTATAAATGTTGTTTATGGCCCTCCTATCAGGAAGCCTAACAATAGATGCGAAACCTTGGTTTGTCATAATTGCCATTGAATTTACTGATTTCTAGAAGTCAGGCGTCATTTTATTTTAATTTAAATGCAAAATATATAAAAGGGATCGTAATTGTTTTTACTAACAGTGATCAGTAAATCGATGCTTAATCTGACCAAAAGTTCAATACCGGTATTCGGTATTTTTAGATCTTAATACCGGGATACCGGTTTTAATACCGATAGTAGAAATTTTAATAAAAGAAAGAAAACACATGTTTTTTTTTTTTATTTGCCGGTTTTATTAGATAATGTAAATATCACAAAAAAATTTGTAACTTATAAATTATAACAGTGTATAAAGAATCACAAAAAATGTAAAGGAACATCTTATTCATTTAAATCACAAAAAGTGTAAATATCACTATTCAGTCTGTGGTACTATTACAAATTTTTGAAATGTGATCTTAAAAAGCATAAACTGAAGTATTATCAACTTTTTTTTTATGTTCATTAAAGTTATTCTTATTCATTATTATGGGGTATTATTTATTATATATATATATAATAAATCTGAAAAATATTTTGAACTCTAAAGTATGATATGCAAATACAATGTGAATAAGAAACTCCCAATTTAAAAAAATTATCGAAATATTACACATTTTCTTCACAACTATAACCTTGTTTTCACAGACAAATTTCTTGACTGAAACTGAAACAAATTTCTTGACAGACTTGTCTCTCATCTGAAAACAGAATTTCTAGTTTTCAGATAAGAATTCTGAATAAGAATTAACAGATAAGAATAAAAATTCACAGATAAGATTTCTAGTAAATACCGAAAAAAACGGTATTTAAACTAGTGAATACCGGTATTACAAAATTATACAAATGGCCTAAAATACCGTATTCGGTATCCTGGTATTGCAATCCCTAATGCTAACCTCAACCAAAAGTTTTTATCCAGATATCACACAAAATGTTGGAAAACACCGAGCATGCAAATGAGTAAGTACCGTCTGTAAATTGTGCGAGCTATAGGAAAAATTGTTTCTGAGCAATAAAATATGTTATTGTTCATATCCACTATGAAGGGCCTGATGGCCGAATGGCTAGCGCTCTGGCGTTCGGTACCACAGGTATCAGGTTCAAATCCCGGCCTTACCCATGGGTGTTACAGCGGTTCGGAATCCGTTTTAAGCCGTAGGTCCCGGTCCTAATAGGATCGTAGAGCACTGCGGGGGCATTGTTCGCGTCCGTGGCTTATCTCCAAGTTACACGCACCCCATGGGTAATGCAAAGTGAGTAACATCGGTGCAGCCCTTAGGCGAAGATCACGGTCTGTTTGCCAGCTGCATTAGAAGAAAAAAATAATATCCACTATGAATTTCTTCCCGCGGTGCATTGAAATATATTTAATAATTTTATAAATTCTGTATATTACATTTTAAATTGACATTCAATTTTTGATATCATTTTATATTTCACAAAAAAATTTAGATTTTTGTTCAATTCAAAGAAAATCACTTTATAAATTTTTATACAAAAAATTGCTTGAAATAAAAATTGATTGTTAGTATTCATTTAAGACAGAAAACGAGTTTAAACGCATAACCATCGAAAATCTCCCAAACAGAAAACAACTTCTCAATTTGATGAGATCTTTTATTAATTGTCTTTAATTATTAATTTTATTAATCTCAAGAGTGAATACCTGAATGTTAAAATAATTATACAATAACAAGAGAATTAAGTAAAAAGTGAAAATTAACTTTACTACATACCTGAATGTTAAAATAATTTCCTTATATGCGTTTCAACCTCTATGACCTCTTTTTTCAGTAGCATACATAAATTTTCAACTAATTTTATAATTGAACGGATAATTATGTTCAATTACCTTGATAAGAGCAAGATTGTAGAATAGAATACAGGATTAAAATTAAATACCATAATATATATATATATATATATATATATAATGTATAAACATTGATGTAAACGATTTCAAAATGGGTGTCAGAAAAAAAACCTCCTATATCGAATTAGTGATTTTTTAAAATTCCATATGACCTGAAAAAATAGTTTTTAAAAGCAAAAGTGCCTGGATGTCAAACGACTTAAACAGTTTGTTATATAATTATGGCAGACAAAAATATTTGGCGCTAAATATTTTTGTCACCTAAATATTTGGTGATTGCTTTTAACGCCAAATATAAAATCAAAAACTTTTATATAATTAATTTATCACAACTGTTATTTCCTTTATATATTATTTCGTCTTTTCATTGCATTATAAAAAGCTTCAAATTAATTTATATAACATGCTGTGCTGACACTACTAGGAAAATAGTTATTTATATCTCAAAAGTTTGTGTGTATGTGACCGCTTATGCATGTCCACAATTTACATCCAAATTTCACCAAAATTGGCAGAAGTGATTAATTTCCACACCACCATTCCGGATAATTAATGTGAAATCCCGCATTAGGCAATAAATCATCCCAGTCATATTTACACGGATAGGTTTATAGCGGGAAATAAATCTACCAAATCAAACAAATTACTGATCGTAGTCGGTCAACTAATCACTCGCGGGATGGCCATATTATTATAAACATATACAAGGCTCTATCACGCGTCTGGATTTTTTGTTTTATAAAGCAGGCTACACTGGTAAATCGTTTTTTATTCCATTCCATACAGTATCGAATAATAACAGAAGGTTATTCTATCTGCTCCATGTTATTTGAATACGTAACGATATGTCTTTTACATTTATCCAGTCAACTAGCAAACAGAAATAGCAGAAAAACATTATGAGGATACGTATAGTACACATATGTAAGTTTTTGAACATTATGTGGATACGTATTCCTTGATAAAACTATCTTTCGGATGTTATAACTAATTTGTTTTCGGTTTTTATAAGCCTTCCTTTTTTGTTTGTTTGTTTTAATAGTTTATTTTGGGTTTGATGGTTTTCCTGAACATGTTTCATACCCTGGAGTCTGATGGCCGAGTGACTAGCCCTTGGTGCCATAGGTTTCGGGTTCCAGTCGCGGCGGTGCCATGGATGTTTAGAGTGGTTCGGAATCCATTTTAAACCGTAGGTCCCGATCTCCAAGCTACATTCGCCCCCTGGATAGTGCTAAATAAGTAACGGCGCTGCAGGCCTTGTTTACGGTATAAAGATAACTGTCTCTGTATTGCCAGCTGCATTAGTTTCATACCTTGTGTGTATGTATTTGTATGAATTTTGTTATTTTCTGATCTACCAGTGCAGTTCATACCGTTCAATTTTTTTGATATTCGTATTTGTCTAATTATTTGTTTCGTCGCTGCCACTTATTATGCATACTTCGAATCTTGAATAATTTTTTTCTTTTTATAGGAAATCTGAAAGTAGGGCACTTCTGTGTTATTGTGACGCGAATGCTATGATGGTTTTGCTATATAATTTGCATATAGCGATTAGTGGCTATTGTTGTGGAGAATGGTCATGTTTCAAATTACTCCTTCTTTTCTGTTCTACTTTGGTTTATATATATATATATATATGTGTGTGTGTGTGTGTATTTATCTATAGTGATTTCATTCGTTTAGTAATATCAGTAAAACTCGGTTTGATGCCCTCTGATTATGCAATTCGATGATCTGATTCTAATTTATGTGAGCCTACGTCTTTGGCATACCGTAATGTCACTTGAGTACCCTTGTGTACGCGTATTCGAGACCATCTAATGTAGGATACATCACGGAAGGTTTATTGCATTACAAAAGTTAATAATGCCTTCAAAGAGAATTCAGAGTAAGTATTCAACATTTGTTATTAGATAATTCCATCAAGTTAGTCTAATGTTCAGTGCGATACATTATTATTTTCAAAAGTAGATTATCAATGTACAGTGTAAAAAATACTGTTCGTTTTGAAATACAACCTGTGATCAGACTCAATAATTATTTCTGAAAAACCCAATTTTATTTTACTAAACACTAAATAAGTATTGTTATTCTATATAATGAGCAAAGAGTGTTCTATCGACCACATGCTCCATGGGTTTAAACCATTTAACTTTTTAATGTGACTTTCGATTCAGAAAACTTCTTGAAAAAATTCAGACAATTGACTAACCTTTTTTCAAAATTTTAATATTTACTTTATTTTACTCACGAGCAAATTTTGTGAATATTGCAGTAGACTATTTAGTATACTAACTGAGAATTTTAAGAACATATAAAACAAGAATATCTAGAACACAAGAACGTATTAACATGTAATATAGTAAACATGACTGAATTTTATTTTGCTCCAAATTGCAAATATGAAAACAGGGAGGTAGATATGGTTGTTCATAAGTAAGTTGTGTGCATTAAATAGGGTCAACCCAACTTAATAACCCATTATAAACCGCATCAAGTTAAATTCTGATATGTACTACTCTAAGTAGCCACTCAAATCATAATACCAAAGGAATTACAAATATTATAGTTCTATTTTTGTATATACATTTCTTATAAAAATTACATTCGATATGATAAAAAGTCGATATTCATTTGGTGCAGGTGTATTTAACAAATGAAAACTATATGCTACTGTTGAACCTGTCCTACAGATTGTGCCATGTGAGCAACCAGCAGCATTAGCTTAATTTTTAATTCAGCAAAAGGAAACTAAACAAAGGAGCCTGTCATCTCTTTTAGATGAAAGGAATTTCATCGTCGAATATTAATTCAAAAGTTCACTTCTACTTCTTCATTCTAAACTTCTACTTTCTTCAACTAACTGCATAATGATTTTGTTGTGGTGCATACGATTTTGATGAGGTTTGTCGCGCTACGGCCATTTTTTGCGCACTTTAGATTTATTAGTACTGTACCTACAGTTTAGTATGGATTCTAAACACTTAATAAACACCTATGCCACTACCAGGTTTCGAACCCGAAGCCTGTGGTACAAACGACCAGAGTGCTAGCCAATTGGCCATCAAGCCGCACTCTTTTTGAAGAAGCTGAAATTTCATATGCACACTCTTGAAAGCGTAGTGGAGGAGATTGTAAGAAATGATAACACCTTAAAAAATTACAATACTGCAATTGCTGCAAAAAGTTGTTGCCTACGTTAAACAGGATACAAGACTTTTACTTTGAACATTAACAGTGATTCTAATTTTTAGAACATTAATTGAACTTTATACACATCTGTCAATCAGCTTGTTTATTGGTATATCAATTTCTTGGATCATATTGTTCAAGTATGACTTTATATCCTACTTTGTAGTTAAATACATAGGAAAATAAGGAAATAACACATACAGAGCAGTGAAATGCAATCCAAATATTTTATTTAATCATACAATAGCTTTCAACAGACAATGAAATAAATACGATAAAAACAGACATAAAATAACAAAACATGTTTAAAACTAACATGGAGCTGCTGACTACAACAACAAAAGACGTGGTGCTTTTTCATTCTAAGACGCTAAAATATTTAAAGTAGCTGAAAAACTTCAAGATAGCTGTTGTCAATCAACCATCGATTAACCTTTTTTTTTCCAGATTTG
>BPLR01010869.1:0-26385 GCA_021605095.1 Caerostris extrusa
GTATAATTCATTAGACAATGACGAAAAAATTTTTATGAAGAATCAGTCAGTAAGCGCAATCAATTTAAATCAAATTATCAGTTATTCCTTTATTTGTTTTTTTACTTTTAGCAACATAACAAAATATTCTATTGCAAAACAGTTATAAAAATTTATCATTTCATATTCCGATTCGGAAAACATTACTCCGTCCTTATACTTAATTAAAAGATATAATATTTAGTTTGATATCCTAAAACACTGGAGCAAACAACAGCCCTCTAAGGAAATTCAGAATCAGTTTCATTTTAACAAGGGATTATCGTACGCCTGCATAAGACGAAACTGCCTGATGCAATCATTCTTTTCCGTTTATATGAGCACTGGCATGTCTAAACACGAAACGAAATAAAGGTCTTCATAAAGCAGCGCCCTACAACAGAGCTTTAACTAGATTACTGTTTCCGATTACTCTGTGGGAGCTGTTTCATTAATTTCGATGGATCCATAGTTTCGCTTTCGCAAATGCAAATCACGGACACAGAGAAAATGAAGCAGAAGACGACAGCTCGTGACACTCGCTCGGATCGATTTTGGTTAAATTACACGAGAATTACTGTTTTAAAAGGTGCTACCAACAGTGAAATGTTTGTTGTTATTGAATTGGAGCATCTGATATGCTGGAATTTATGCAAATAACATGATGACAGTTGTAGTTACTATGTTCGGTTTCATTAAGAAATCTAAATTATAATTTCATGAAGACCAGAATTATGTAATAAATTAAAGATAAACAAATTAGGTAGTAATGATATTTTTAAAATGATTAATAAATGGATGTGTAATATTATACTCAAAGTTTCTAAATTTAAATTGATATGATGCATGACACACACTAAAATATATAAGCTAAGGTTTTTTAAAGCTATTTCAAACATTTGTGTTATAATATGAATAATAATTATGTATAAAAATATATAAACCTATATAAAATTAATGACAGAAAACTTCATTATCATACAATACAATATCTATATAATGTGTAATTCAATGAAAATGACACAATTTTAAGAAGAGTCATGCATGGATTGTATGGATTTTAAAACTAATTCAAACATATGTTGTCACAAGAATAATAATTATGTATAAAAAATATATAAACTTATATAAACATAAAGAAACAATACTTATTTATCATACAATACCATATTATCTATATAATTCAATAGAAAATTATACAATTTTATGAAGATTCTGTCATTAACTACAATCAATTTAAATCAAATGATCAATTATTCATTTATCTATTTCACTTTACGGCACATAACATAACATTTCATCATTGCAAAACAGTCCTAAAATCTTACTCATTTTATATTCAGATTCGAAAACATTACTCCCTCCTTATACTTAATTAAACAAATATAATATTTAGCTTGGATATCCTAAAACATTGAACAAACAACTACCCTCCAAGGAAATTCAGAATCCGTTTCATTTTAACAAGGAATTATCGTACGCCTGCATAAAACTAACCGCCCGATACAATCATTCTTTTCTGTTTATATGAGCACGGGCATGTCTAAACAAGAATCGAAATAAAGGACTTGATAAAGTTGCGCTCTACAACAGAGGTTTAACTAGATTACTGGATTTCCGATTACTCTGTGGGAGCTATTTCATTCATTTCAAAATTTATCGTCGTTTGCTTTCTCAAATGCAATGACAGATACAGAGAAATGAAGCAGACTGTTTATCTCATGGCTTTGGTTCGGATCATTTGGTTTAAATTACACTGATAATTACTATTTAAAAGATTCTACCACCAACAGTGAAATGTTTGTTGTTATTGAATCGGAGCATCTGATATGCTATAATTCATGCAAAATAATCATGATGACAGTTGCAGTTACCACTTTGGTTTGATTAAGATTTCTAAATTAAAATTTCTTCAAGACAAGAATTATGTAATAACGCATTTATAATTATAAGTAAGATAACTAGTTATTAAAAGATGTTTTAAAATGATGAATAAGTGGATATGCAATTGTATACTAGTAAAAGTTTCTATATTAAAAGGTGATATTTGCTACATTACAGTACACTAAAGAAAAAAGGAATAGTAACACCTTTATTACTTCTCCTTTCTTTTTTTCTGACTATATTTCTGTGCAGGTTTGAGAATATCTAAATTGGTCAATCTAACAATCATTGCAAAACGGTTTGGTCACAATCTTTATTAGATTTTTACTCGTTTTGAAAATAATTGTAGATCACTTTTCAACGGGGAATGAGACTCTTGCTTATTTGACATTTACTTTCTAGAGATTTACTTGGGATATATCTTTTTTATCTTAAACTCATAAACAATATATTTGTAAAAACTTTATAACAATGCTTCCTCCTACACATCGGTAAGAGTGCCCTTGTGGTGTTCAAGAGAAGCGGTCAGTGGACAACAAACTGAACAGAGCTCAATAAATTTAAAAAGTTATTAAAGCAAGAATAGATATCGACACACAAAGTAATTCGGCAAATTATACAAAATGAAATTCTAAGAAATATGAAAGAATTACAAACTTTTACTATACAGATTTTAAAACTATTTCAAACATTTATGTTACTATATGAAAATAATTATGTATAAAAATATATAAAATTTAAAGAAAGGAAACTTCATTATTATACACAATACCTTATTTTATAATGTATAAATCTATAGAAAATGACCCAAGCTTTTTATGAAGAATCAGTCAATAAGCGCAATCAATTTAAATCAAATTATCAATTATTCCTTTATCTATTTTTACTTTAGCAACATAACATAACATTTCATTGCGAAACAGTCATAAAACCTTTTATCATTTCTTATTCCGATCCGAAAACATTATTCTCTCCTTATATGTTACTTAATTAAACAAATATAATATTTAGTTCGGATATCCTAAAACACTGAACAAACAACTGCCCTCCAAAGAAATGCAGCATCCGTTTCATTTTAACAAGGGATTATCGTACGCCTGCATAAAACTAACCGCCTGGTGCAATAATTCTTTTCTGTTTATATGAGCACGGGCATGTCTAAACCAGAATCGAAATAAAGGACTTGATAAAGCAGCGCTCTACAACAAAGCTTTTTAACTAGATTACTGATTTCCGATTAGTCTGTGGGAGCTGTTTCATTAATTTCGATGGATCCATCGTGTTGCTTTCTCCAATGCAAATGACGAGCACAGAGAAATGAAGCAGAAGACGACAGCTCGTGACATTGGCTCGGATCGATTTTGGTTAAATTACACGGAGAATTACTGTTTAAAAGGTGCTACCACCAACAGTGAAATGTTTGTTGTTATTGAATTGGAGCATCTGATATGCTGGAATGTATGCAAATAAACATGACGACAGTTGCCTTTACCACTTTTGGTTTGATTAAGAATTCTAAATTAAAAATTTGATGAAGTCAAGAATTTAGTAATAATAACAGATTTATAAAGATAGGTAAGAAAATAAACTAGTTATTAATGAAAATGTAAAATGTTAAATTATTGAATTGGAGCATCTGATATGCTGAACTTTATGCAAATTACATGATGACAGTTGCAGTTACCACTTTGGTTTGATTAAGTTTTCTAAATTAAAATTTCATGAAGAGAAGAATTATGTAATAATATATTTATAAACATTAGTAGGATAACACAAACCAGGTTTTAATGATATTTTAAAAATAACAAATAAGCGGTTATGCAATTTTGTGCTAGTAAAAGTGTCTAAATGCAATTTGATATTTGCTACATTACACATACTGAACCAAAAAAGGAGTAGTAATTATCTTATTACTCCTCCCCTTTCTAGCAGCACGTTCATAGATTACTACATCGCCTAATTAGAAACCAAAATATCCAAATTAGACAATCTAACAATCATTGCAAAACGGTTTGTAAAATCTTCAATGGGTTTTACTCGTTTTTGCAGCAATTGTAGTTCACTTTTTCAGAGGGAATGGAACTCTCCGTTATTTGGATATTTACTTTCACTGAGATTTAATTGGGACATATCATTTTATCTAAAACTCATAAACAATGTGTTTGTAAAAACTTCTGATAACCATGCTTCCTCCTACACATTGGTAAGAGCGCCATTGTGGCGTCAAGAGAAACGGTTAATTGAACTACACACTGTACAAAGCTCAGTACTATATCTCTTAAAAAGTTATTAATGCCAGAATGGATAACGACACACAAAGTAATTCGGAAATTATATAAAAATAAAATTCTAAGAAAATATGAAAGAATTACGAACTTTATCCCATGGATTTTAAAAGTATTTCAAAAATTTATGTTACTATATGAAAAATAATTATGTATAAAAATAAATAAATCTATATTAAAGAAAGAAAACTTCTTCATTTCTTCTTTATGATATAATATCATATTATCTATAATGTATAATTGAATAGAAAATGACACAATTTAATGAAGAATCAGACATTAACTACAATCAATTTAAATCAAATTATCAATTATTCCTCAATTTATTTGTATTGTAGCAACATAACATAACAATAAATTGCAAAACAGTATAAATTTTTTATCATTTCATATTCCAACTGAAAAACTTTACTCCCACCTTATACTTATTTAAACAAATATAATATTTAGTTGGATATCCTAAAACACTGAACAAACAACTGCCCTCCAAGGAAATGCAGCATGTGTTTCATTTTAACAAGGATTATCGTACGCCTGCATAAAACTAACCGCCTGGTGCAATAATTCTTTTCTGTTTATATGAGCACGGGCCTGTCTAAACAAGGATCGAAATAAAGGACTTGATAAAGCAGCGCTCTACAACAAAAAAGTTTTTAACTAGATTGCTGGGTTTTCCGATTACTCTGTGGGAGCTATTTCATTTATTTCGATCTATCCATCGTGTTGCTTTCTCCAATGCAATGACGGGCACAGAGAAAATGAAGCAGAAGACGACAGCTCGTGGCACTGGTTCGGATTGATTTTGGTTAAATTACATGAGAATTACTGTTTAAAAGATGCTACCACCAACAGTGAATTGTTTGTATTATTGAATCAGAGCATCTGATATGCCGGAATTTATGCAAATAACATGATGACAGTTGCAGTTACCATTGTATGTTTGATTAAGAATTCTAAATTAAAATTTCATGAAGACAAGAATTATGCAATAATTTAGCATTTATAAAGATAAGTAAGATAAGAATAAACTAATGACAATGATATTTTTTAAATAATGATAATTTTAGATAAAAATATTATTATAAGTAATAAATGATGCTTTAAAGTGATACATAAGTGTAATTGCAATTGTATACTAGATAAAATATAAAAAAATATCATTAACTGGCATCCTTAAAAAATATATCATTGTCATTAGTTTGTTCTTATTTTACTTTACATTTATAAATGTTAAATTATTACATAATTCTTTTGTCTTCGGAAATCTTAATCAAACAAAGTGGTAACTGCAACTGTCATCGTGTTATTTGCATAAATTCCAGCATATCAGATGCTCCGATTCAATAATACAAACATTTCAACTGTTGGTGGTAGCGTCTTTTAAACAGTAATTCACCGTGTAATTTAACCAAAATCGATGCAAACCAGTGTCACGAGCTGTCGTCTTTCTGCTTCATTTTCTGGGCCCGTGATTGCATTTTGAGAAAGCAAAACGACGGATCCATCGAAATTAATGAAATAGCTCCCACAGAGCAATCGGAAATCCAGTAATCTAGTTAAAGCTCTGTTGTAGAGAGCTGCTTTATCAATTCCTTTATTTCTGATTCTTGTTTAGACATGCCCGTGCTCATATAAACAGAAAAGAATGATTGCATCTTGTGGTTAGTTTTATGCAGGCGTACGATAACCCTTTGTTAAAATGAAACGAATTCCGAATTTCCATAGAGAGCAGTTGTTTGTTCAGTGTTTTAGGATATCCAAACTAAATATTGTATTTGTTTAATTAAGTATATGGGATGGAGTAATTTTGCGAATCGGAATATTAAATGATAAATAATTTTATGACTGTTTTGCAGTGGAATGATGTGTTATGTTGCTAAAGTAAAATAGATAAAAGAATAATTGATAATTTGATATAAATTGATTGCGGTTAATGGCTGACACTTCTAAAAATTGTATCATTTTCTTATTGATTATAAATTAATATGGCAGTGTATGATAATAAATTTTTCTTTCTATATATTTATACTAATAGGTTTACACATTTTTATACACAATTATTATTGATATAGTAACACTATATTATTCATATGGTTGAAATAGTTTTAAAATACATGGAATCCATGCAAGGCTCTTCTAAAATTATATAATTTTTAAGTTATACATTAAAGATAATATGGTATTGTATGGTAAATGAATTTTCTTTAATATTATCTAGGTTTATATATTTTTATACATAATTATTATTCATTTGTTAACACTATATTTGGCTTTAATACTATAATTACACTGCATTATTACACTATAGTAACACTATATTATTCATATAGTTGAAATAGTTTAAAACGTAAGGAATCCATGCAGGCATTCATGCCATGCATCTAAAAATTGTATAATTTTTGAATTATACATTAAAGATAATATGATATTGTTTGATAATGAAGTTTTCTTTCTTTAATATTATGTATGTTGCACACTCTGAATAAAAAGGAGGAGTATCACCTTATCACTCCTCCTTTCCAGGAATATTTTCAAAGAGTATTACACATAACTTCTGCGCTGCATTTGAGAACATCCAATTTAGATAGTTTAACAATGAATACAAAACGGTTTTGTCACACGTCTTTTAATGGATTTACCCGTTTTTGCAGTAATTGTTGTAAACCTTTCAAGAGGGAATGAAACTCTTGTATATTTGGACATTTACTTTCACTGACATATAATTGGGACCTATCGTTTAATCTAAAGTTCATAAGCGATATCTTTTTATAAACTTTGTAACAGCACTTCCTCCTGTATATTTGAAAGAGTGCCCGCTGTGGCACTTAGGAAAAATGGTCAGTTGGACTACAGACTCTCAACCGGAGAGGAAATATATTTCCCGCATCCTACGCATAGCCGAATATCGAATTTTCGGCTTGTAAATGGCATCCTTTCCTGAATCTATGTTTTGAGTATGTTAAATATTGTCTGTCTCGAATTGTACGTGTGTTGTGTTTGCGATTGTGAAAATAAATCTGAGAGTTCTCCAACATGTTATTAATCAAATATCTCAGCCCATACACACCCAGCTACAATTTGGTTGTTTAAGGAAATAAAACGTAAATAAATTTAGTTTGTTTACAGTTTTATAGTGATACACTGATATAGTGATTTTGTTGTCAAAATACATTGTTACAAATAATAAGAAATAACACCAAGTGGAAAAGCTCGACTCAATTTTCCATGAAAATTCATGACAAAGAATATAAATTTAAAATCGGTTAAAAATTGTTTTATAAGAAATTCGTTTGTGTTGAGGTTATTGGCTTATAAAAGACAAATAAAGTGTATAATAATGACACCGAAAATTTCTTAGAACCCATTTCACAAATAAGTGAAAAACAAAGTATTCAACAAAGGTTTCATTACAATTTAAACGAGACAGAGTGCTTGCATTCCTTCCAATTTTAACGCCTTTGCGTCAGCAAGGCAATCCATTAGGACACACTGTAGCTCTGTTTTCACCGTAAAGTAATTTGTTTCATTCAGAAACTAAAATTTTTAATTTAGAAAAGTATCGAAGCAAGTATAAAAAGACTAATTGTAAATGAAATTTATACAAAGGAGATGGTGTATTTTTTTTTATTTGCGGGAAATAGCATCATCAACATGACTTTATTTGTCCAATGCTTTTATTCAAGCAATTCTATTTTGCAAAAATACATATGTTAAAAAGTCGTTGAATAGTTCACATTTATATAAGTGTTATCTTTATAGACTTCAGAATAATTTATGGATTAAAATGTTATCTGGGATAGAAATAAATTTATTTTTGTTATAATCCAAAGTAACATTTTAATATTATTTAACCACATCAAATATAATTTATTCGGATAAATTTTTCATTTTTTAATGAATATTCGATTTATTTTCCCCTTTAATTAAATTTTTTTACCCAATTTATGTAAATTGCATACTAATAGTATAATAAATTAAATTTTAATATATAACTAATATTAAAAGAATGCCTATTTATAAAAATTCAAAGACATAAGTTCAAGTAAATTGTAACACGAATAATAATTTTCGACGAACTTTAAAATATTTTCTTAATTTAGCTACAACTTTTTAATTATTTTTTTTTATTATTGGTAAAATATATTTATAAGTTTTTAAGAATTAGTTTTATAAGCAATGTCGGAAATTTATTAAAACTAATGGATTTAAAATACCTAATTAGAAGTTCAAAGACATCTTTCTGAAATGAAAATTGCGTGAAACAAATAGTTAACGAACTTAAAATAAGAAAACTAATTATCGAGCATTTAATAAGTATGTATTTATTAAGATTATAACATGAAACGTAATTTTGTTTCAATTATACTAACATTTTTTTATATTTTACCTTTGTGTACATTTTTAAAGGTAAGACAAGCTTTACATTTTGCAATTACATTTTTAATGTAATACCTTTCAATTTATTTTATAAAAAAAAAAATTCTTATTTTTTTCTTTTTAATCAAGTTTATATTACCATGCTTTTATTCAGAGAAAATGCAATGAATTTAATATATCACTCTTAATATAACTGAAAACAAAGAAATACTATTCCAACATGAAAAAATATTTCTAAGGGGATAATTGACTAAATAGGCTGTTACTTTTTAAACTTATGTGACCATTTTTAATTTGGTCAGTGTCTCTGACAATTCAACTAAAAGAAAACTAAAGAAATAGAATAGAACTACGATGTTTAATACACAAGCGAAGCAATTAGTTTTGAAAAGAAAATTAGCAGAATTACATAATCATTACTAAGAGCGAAGAATGTTTTCAGAATTACTGAAATGTAAACTAATACACTTAGCATAAGCAATTGCTTTCATTTAAATGTATTTTAAGTTAAAAATCCTCAATTTCTCAAATTTCAAAATATTTAATTTACTTTGGCTAGTGATAAAAAAATTATTCTTAAAACTTTTTATTTATTTCCAATCGCTGGGCAAAATTTTACATAGATCAATAGCACCAAGAACTATCAAGAACTAAGAATATAAACAAGACCAGAATCATTGGCTAATGAGCAATCTTGCTTCCCAATATCTGACTCCCTCTGTAGGTCTACAAAGAGCCTCACATCGAAGCAGATGGTCAATGTCCAATACATCTAAAGAGTCACAAAGTGGGACTAGGTACATAGGTATTTCAACCAATCTTATTGGTTGAAATACCTATGTGGTGCTGATAGGTGGCAAGGCAATTGTGTCCCTTAGAAAGCTGGCCACTACTTAGCGTCTTGGTTTATCGGAAATAAGAGAAATGTTTACCTTCCTCCAATTTGTTAGGTTGTATGAACTGAAGATCCCGCAAGAAATTAGATGTAAATAAATGTTTCAAAAAACAGTTTAATCCACCAATAAGAATTGTGTGTATTAGGATATTGTAAGCTGGCAGCTCTTTTAGTGCAGCCTGATGGCCAAGTGGCTGGCTCTCTGACCTTGATACAACAGGGGCCAGGTCCAAATCCCTCGCCTTGGCATGGATATTAGTGGTTCGAATCCACTTTAAACTGTAAGGTCCCGGTGTGATTAGCCCTTGTGTGCACAAATGACCATGGGGAGGAACAAACCAAACCTCTTTTTGCAAGGAGAAGTTTCACTTGTCCCAAAGACCACAATGCCCAAGCAGCCACTGACGAGCGATTTGTTTCCACTTTTAAAGCGAGAGTGAGAGTGTCACCAATTCTTGACATGGCAAAATCACAGGTGTCAATAGGTATTCAACTGAACTAAGTGGATTGATGGTTGCTTGTGAAGGTGTAACGAAGATAGAGCTCCCATGGTGCCTCCTGAAACGCTTCTAGTTGCTAAGTGATAAACAATTTTTGGCATGCAGCCACCCTACACTTAGTCCACAATTCTAAAAACATTTTCTATAAAGGTAGAACATATTTGTTTCAAAAATATGATATGATGGAATGAAAAAAAAAAGGTGATACCAGAAACATTAATTTAAAAATACTTAATTTAACAAAATAAATGTATTTATTTTATTTTCAGATTTCAGTCCATGCAAATACCTTTTTAAATGTTTTAAAGTATTTAATCCTATAAAACGAAAAATTTCTCAAAATTAATCTAAACAACATTCTTAGATGGATACTTGTAGACAAAAATTTCACTTAATATTTCATAAATATCAGATATTAACAAAGATATAAATCAGAAAATACATTTAAGATTCAGAAAAAAATATTAAATTGTAATTGTCAGTTAAAATATATTAAACATCTCACGAAATTAAATTGAGGAATTGACGAAATTGAGGAAACACTTGTAAATATTAATAGAAATAATGTCTTGCTATTCTTTAAATAATCATCTACTTTAGAAAGTTATATTTGAAGAAGTAATTTTTTAAATAGTTAGGACTCCAGAGGTTTTTAGTGGGAATACACATTTTTAAGATCTTAATAAATGAAGATCTCATTTATTAAAGATCTTAAAGATTTAAAAAAAAAAAAGATTAAGAAAAAAAGATAGAAATAAGAATTAAATCAGAAAAATAAGATTAAAGATTTAAATTAAAGATAAAGATTTAAATCAGAAAATATATTGAAGATGCAGGAAAAATTTTTACTTATCAGTAAAAATATAGTAACCAAATCACAGATTTGAATCACTTGAAACAAAAATATGTATTATATGTAAATGCATTTGAGGAAAAGCTTGTAAAGATTAATAAAAATAATGCCTTGCAGTTCTTTTAATAATTGTTTACTTAAGAAATTTATATTTTAAGAAGAAAGTTTATATCTATCAGATGTAGACAAAAAGATTTAAATAATAAAAAAAAAATATGAAATCTTTTTATCAGTAAAAAATATAGCAACCATGTCAACTCAATTAAAGAGCGTGAAACAAAAATATATGTTACATGTAAAATGTATTTGATGAAAACATGTGAATAATTGAAATAATACTTTGCAAATCTTTTAATAATCTTCTACTTTAGAGAGTTATATTTGAAGAAGAAAGTTTATAAATATCAGATCTTGACAGACATTTAAATCAGAAAATATATCGAAATTAAATAACTTGAAACAAAATAGAATTATATGTAAAAAGAATTTGTGGAAAAACATATGGAGATTAATAGAAATAATGCAATTGTAGTTCTTTAAATAATGGTCTACTTTATAAAATTACATTTGAATAAAAAAGTTTATAAATATGAGATCTTCACAAAGATTTAAAACTGAAAAATATATTTAAGATTCAAAAAATATTAAATTTTAATCATCAGTAAAAAATATAGTAACCATGCCATTGAATTAAATATTTCGAAACAAACGACGTGTTACATGTAAGATGTATTTAAGAAAAAACTTAATATTAATAGAATGAATGCCTTGAAAATTCTTTTAAATAATCGTCTACTTCAGAGAGTTGTATTTGAGGAAGAAATTTTATAAATAGTTAGGACTCTAGAGGTTTTTAGTGGGAACATATATTTTTTTTTTTTTCTCTCAACTAAATATTTTTTAATATAGAATAATCCATCGTACGACGAAGTAAAATTCGTCCTAAGGAGCTTACTTGAAAGAACAGAGGGGAAAATAAATGTTTTAACATGAAGCGAAATTTTTCGGAAGAAAAAAAAAATTTAATGAGCTTATACGAGTCCAATTCTTTCTTCTCTCTTTTGCTCAATGTGCTTTCTTTTTTTTTATCAATACTTTCTATCATTTCGCGAATTTTTATTCCCCTTTACGTGGGAAAAATGTCATTAAATGATAAGGAAAAGTACATCTTTTTTCTTTCCTTCTTTTTTTTTTTTTTTTAACAAATCGTAAGACTTGGTCAATTGACGCATTTTAGTAAAATTGATTGAAAACTTTTAGAGAGAGAGAGCTTTCAGATTTTGTTTCGTAATCATATTTATACGTTGAAGTACATTAAAGCTACGAAAAATGACGCATTTTACTGTCACTCTTTTAAGGCAACATTGATTGAATAAATTCGGAGATGAGATTTAAAATTTCCTTTTCACGCACGCGCATTAAAATATTTTCCCATCCATTTTTTACGAATTTCATCTCGTATTCTCTTTCATACAAAACTTTGAAAATCTTTATCTGATTACCAACTGAAGTTTTACTGTTATAGTATACATCTATTTGTTAATAAAAGATTTTGTACAATGAGTAAACAGTCAGAAACATTATGTTGAAATAATATAATGCTCATTTAAATTAGGGAGATCTTGACAAAAATTATGGAGACCTTGACAAAGATTTAAATCAGAAAAATATAATAAAGATTCAAAAAATACTAAATTTTAATTATTAGAAAAAATATAGCAAACATATGTCGTAATTGCACTCATGTATAACTAAAATAAAAATTTCACCTGTTTCACCTGTAGAATTATCACACACATCTTGTAGAAGAATATGCAAATTACAGGAAACCACCAGATGGCGCGGATAGTACGTCACAATGACGAGTGTAAGAAAGGGGTATATAAGGAATGGTGACAAAGAAGTAAAATTGTTCACAAGCGCTTTAAAAGCCTTTCAGTGCAATAACCGCATAGTTATGGCACAAGGGGGAAGCATTTGGATGATTTTTGATGTGGTAGAATTATCGGACGACTGGAATATGGACGTACCCAGCTGGAAGTATCTGAGAAACTTGAATCGCCCAGAGTGTCATCTCCAGGCTTTGGTAATGATTCCAAGATAATGGTAATGTGAGTAGATGTTACAGCACAGGTCGCCCCCGAGTTATAACGCCGAATGAGGACCGGTATTTAGCAGTTACTGCCAAAAGAAACAGATGGAGCACAGCATCAGACCTGTCTCGTCAGCTCTCTTCAGCTACCAGTACGACAGTTTCAAGGCAGACCGTGTACAGACGCTTAGGGCACATTGGTCTATATGCTCGTAGGCCTGTCAGATGTGTTCCACTTACCGCAACTCACTGCCGCCTGCGATTAATCTAGAGTAGAGAGCATGTATTGTGGACTCCGCATCAGTGGTCTGGTGTGATGTTTTCCGACGAGTCCAGGTTTAGTTTGCAGTCTGATTCTCGCCGGACTGTCATATGGAGAGCGCCAGGTACCCGTTACCACCAAGAGAACACCATTGAACGACACCGTTACGTTGGTGCAGGATGGCTCGCTTGGGGAGGAATTATTCTTGATTCCAGAACTGACCTGCATGTTCAGAGTGTAACGATGACAGGCCACATCTATCGGGATGTCATTCTGGAACAACATGTACGTTTGTTTCGGGGCACCATGGGTGATGAATTTCTGTTTATGGATGACAGCGCCCGTCCTCACCGTGCAAACATTGTAGACGAATGCCTTCAATTGGAGGATATGATCCGTATGGATACTCACCATACATCACAGCATACTCACCGGACTTGAATCCAATAGAGCATGTGTGGTATATGGATGGCCGACGAATTGCTGCCCGTCAACCCCCTTCCACCTGTCAACCGGAACTTCGGAGGGCATTGCTTGATGAGTGGTGTAATATTCCCCAAGATCAGATTGATAATTTGATACTCAGCATGCCTAGGCGTTGTAAAGCCTGTATTGCATCGTCCAGAAGACATACTCTGTATTAACCATCATACTAACCATGTTATACTGTTTTTTGTAAATAGGTTCTTTTTTGAAATTTGCTCAGGAGTAAAAATCGCAATTTTTATTAATTATGTCAAACATATAGCATCTTTTTTTGCTCTTTACCTTTTGTTTCATAAATATAATTTATAAATAAGTCAAATTTGTTTTGCTTCTGTCTATTTCTTTGCCTGAACTTCATTAGCCTTAATTTATGGACATGAGTGTAAGCAGCTTGAAACGATATATGTATTATATGAAAAATGTATTTGAGAAAAAACTTGTAAAGTTTAATAGGAATAACGCCTTGCAGTTATTTAAATAATCATACACTTTAGAGAATCGTATTTGAGGAAGAAATTTTATAAATAGTTGGGAGCCTAGAGGTTTTTAGTCGGAATACATTTTTTTGTTTCTGCAACTGGACAATTTTTAATCTAGAATAATCCATCGTACGACGAAGTAAAATTCGTCCTAAGGAGCTTACTTAAAAAAAAGAGAGGGAAAAATAAATGTTTTAACATGAAGGAAATTTTTCGGAAGAAAAATAAAAAAATTTTAATGAGCTTATACGAGTCCAATTCTTTCTCTTCTCTATTGCTCAATGTTGCTTTCTTTTTTTATCAATACTTTCTATCATTTCGCGAATTTTTATTCTATTTTACGCGAAAAAAATTTCATTAAACGATAAGGAAAGAAAAATTTTTTTTTCCATTCTTTCTTTTTTTTTTTTTTTTAACAAATCGTAAGACTCGGTCATTTGACGCATTTTAGTAAAATTGATAGAAAAATTTTTACAGAGAGATTTCAGATTTTGTTTCGTAAAATTGAATCATATTTATACGTTGAAGTACATTAAGCTTACGAAAAAGGACGCATTTTATTGTCACTCTTTTAAGGCAACCTTGATTGAATAAATTCGGAGATGAGATTTGAAATTTTCTTTTTCACGCACGCGCATTAAAATATTTAACATTCTTTTTTGAATTTCATTTCCTATTTTCTTTCGTAAAACTTTGAAAATATTTATCTGATTACTAGTTGAGATTTTACTATGATAGTTTACATCTGTTTCTTAATAAAAGGTTGTGTACAATGTGTAAAAAGCCATAAACATTATGCCGAAATAATAAAATGCTCAATAAAATTATGGAGATCTTGACAAAGATTTAAATCAGAAAAAAATATATTTAAGATACAGAAAAATATATTAAAGATACACAAAAACATTACATTTTAATTATCAGTAAAAATATAGTAACCATGTGTCGGAATTATATAGATTGAAACGAAGTATGTATGATATGTAAAATGTTTTTGAGAAAAAAAAAGGAAAGTAAAAATAGCTTGAAACGGAACATGTGTGATATGTAAAATGTATTTGAGAAAAAACTTGTAAAGGTTAATAGAAATAATACCTTACAGTTCTTTGAATAATCTTCTACTTTAGAGGGTTATATTTGCAAAAAGAGATTTTACAAATATCATATCTTGACAAAGATTTAAATCAGAAAAAATATATTTAAGATTCAGAAAAAATAAAGATTAAAAAGAAAACTAAATTTTAATTATCAATAAAAATATAGTAACCACGTATCGAAATTAAATAGCTTGAAACGAAATATGTATGATATGTAAAATGCATTTGAGAAAAAACTTGTAAAAATTAATAGAAATAATGCCTTGCAATTCTTTAAATAATCGTCTACTGCACAGAGTGATATTTGAGGAAGAAATTTTATAAATATCAGTTCTTGACAAAGATTTAAATCAGAAAAATATATTTAAGATTATATAAATAGAAATAGAAAATATTTTAAGATCCCAAAAAAAATATTGAATTTTATTTAAGAGTAAAAATATAGTAACCAAGTCAAGGAATTAAATAGGTTAAAATAAAATACGTATTATATGTAAAATGCATTTGAGGGTAAATTTGTAAAGATTAATAGAAATAATACCTTGCAATTCTATAAATAATCGTCTACTTTAGAGAGTTATATTTGAGGAAGAAATTTTATAAATAGTTGGGAACCTAGAGGTTTTTAGTCGGAATACATTTTTGTTTCTGCAACTGAACAATTTTTAATATAGAATAATCCATGGTACGACGAAGTAAAATTCGTCCTAAGGAGCTTACTTAAAAAAGAGAGGATTGAATAAATTCGGAGATGAGATTTAAAATTTCCTTTTTTTCACGCACGCGCATTAAAATATTTCAACATTCTCTTCGAATTTTATCTCGTGTTCTCTTTCATACAAAACTTTTGAAAATCGTTATCTGATTACCAACGGAAGTTTTACTGTTATAGTATACATCTGTTTGTTAATAAAAGGTTTTGTACAATGTATAAGAAGTCATAAACATTACGTTGAAAAAATATAATTTTCATTTAAATTAGGGAGATCTTGACAAAGATTATGGAGACCTTGACAGAGATTTAAATCAGAAAAGATATATTTAAGATTCAGGAAAATATATTAAAAGTTCAGAAAAATTTTACATTTTAATTATTAGTTAAAATATAGCAAACCATATGCCTGAATTAAACAGCTTGAAACGATATATATATGATATGTAAAACGTATATGAGGCAAAGTTTGTAAATATTAATAGAAATAATGCCTTGCAGTTCTTTATATAATCGTCTACTTTAGAGAGTTATATTTGAAGAAGACATTTTATAAATATCTGATGATAAAGTTTTAAATTAGAAAAATATATTTAAGATTCAGAAAAATATAAAGTTTTAATTATCAGTAAAAAGTATAGTAACCTTTTTACGAAATTAAATAGCATGAAACGAAATATGTATTATGTGTAAAAAGTATTCGAGCATTATTTGTCTTAAATTTGTGAACATTAATAGAAATAACGCCTTGCAGTTCTTTAAATAATCGTCTACTTTAGAGAGTTATATTTGAAGAAGAAATTTTATAAATATCAGATCTTGACAAAGAATTAAATCAGAAAAATATTAAATTTTAGAGTCAGGAAAATATATTAAAGATTCAGAAAAATATATTAAAGATTCAGAAAATACTAAATTTTAATTATCAGTAAAAATATAGTAACCATGTCATTGAATTAAATAGCTTGAAACAAAATGTGCATTATATATAAAATGTATTTGAAGAAAAACTTGTAAAGATTAATAGAAATAACGACTTGCAGTTCTTTAAATAAACGTCTACTTTAGAAGAGTTGTATTTGAGGAAGAAATTTTATAAATAGTTAGGACACTAGAGGTTTTTAGTGGGAATACATATATTTTTTTTTCTGCAACTGAAAATTTTTAATATAGAATAATCCATCGTACGACGAAGTAATGTTCGTCCTAAGGAGCTTACTTAAAGAAAGAGAGGAAAAATAAATTTTTTTAACATTAAGTGAAATTTTTCGGAAGAAAGAAAAAAAATTTTAATGAGCTTATACGAGTCCAATTCTTTCTTTCTCTTTTGCTCAATGTTGCTTTTTTTTTTTTATCAATACTTTCTATCATTTCGCGAATTTTTTATTCCCTTTTACGTGAAAAAATTTCATTAAATGATAAGGAAAAGTAAATCTTTTTTTTTTTTTTTTTACTTTTTTTTAACAAATCGTAAGACTCCGTCAATTGACGCATTTTAGTAAAATTGGATTGAAAAATTTTTTAGAGTGAGAGCTGTCAGATTTATTTCGTAAAATTGAATCATATTTATATGCTGGAGTACATGAAAGCTTACAAAAATGACGCATTTTACTGTCATTCTTTTAAGGCAACCTTGATTGAATAAATTCGAGATGAGATTTAAAATTTCCTTTTCCACGCACGCGCATTAAAAATATTTTTACATCTGTTTTTTTACAAATTCATTTCCTATTTTCTTTCGTATAAGACTTTGAAAATCTTAATCTGATTACTAGTTGAGGTTTTACTATCATAGTTTGCATCTGTTTGTTAATAAAAAGTTTTGCACAATGTGTAAAAATCGTAAACATTATGTTGCAATAATATAATGCTCATTTAAATTATGAAGATCTTGAGAAAGATTATGTAGACCTCGACAAAGATTTGAATCAGAAAAAAATATATTTAAGATTCAGAAAAATACTCAATTTTATTTATTAGTAAAAATATAGTAATCCTGTGTCGGAAATAAATAGTTTGAAACGATATATGTATGATATGTAAAATGTATTTGAGGAAAAACTTGTAAAGATTAATATGAATTATACCTTGCAATTCTTTTTAAATAATCGTCTACTTTAGAGAATTATATTTGAAGAAGAAATTTTATAAATATCAGATATTAATAAAGTTTTAAATCAGAAACACACATTAAAGATTCAGAAAACATATTGAAGATTTAGAAGACATATTGAATTTTAATTACCAGTAAAAAATATGGTAAATAAGTCACGGAATTAAATAGGTTAAAATAAAAGACGTATTATATGTAAAATGCATTTGTGAGAAAATTTGTAAAGATTAATAGAAATAACGCCTTGCAGTTCTTTAAATAATCGTCTACGTCAGAGAGAGTCATATTTGAGGAGAGAAATTTTATAAACGGTTAGGACTCAAGAGGCTTTTAGTGGGAATACGTATATTTTTCTCCAACTAAACATTTTTAATATAGAATAATCCATCGTACGACGAAGTAAAATTCGTCCTAAGGAGCTTATTTAAAAGTAGAGAGGAAAAAAATAAATGTTTTTAACTTGAAGCGAAATTTTTCAGAAAAAAAAAAAAGAAATTTTAATGAGCTTATACGAGTCCAATTCTTTCTTCTCTCTTTTAGTCAATGTTGCTTTTTTATCAATACTTTCTATCATTTCGCGAATTTTATTCTCTTTTACGTGTAAAAATTTCATTAAATGATAAGGAAAAGTATCTTTTTTTCTATTTTTCTTTTTTTTTTTAACAAATCGTAAGACTCGGTCAATTGACGCATTTTAATAAAATTGGATTGAAAAATTTTTTAGAGAGAGAGAGAAAGCTTTCAGATTTTGTTTCAAAATTGAATCATATTTATGCGTTGAAGTACATTAAAGCTTACGAAAAAATGACGCATTTACTGTCACTCTTTTAAGACAATCTTGATTGAATAAATTCGGAGATGAGATTTAAAATTTTCCTTTTCACGCATGCGCATTAAAATATTTCGCATTCGTTTTTTACGAATTTCTTCTAGTATTTTCTGTCATGAAAAACTTTGAAAATCTTTATCTGATTACTCATTGTGGTTTTAAAATTATAGTTTATATTTGTTTAGTGTTAAAACTTTTTGAAGAATGTGTAGGAAGTCATACACATTATGTTTAAATAATATAATACTCGTTAAATAATATAATGATCGTTTAATATAATGCTCGTTAAATAATATAATGCTCATTATTTCCTTTCTTGTCTGTGTATATGGAAAATAATTTATTTATGTAAAACAATTTTACAGTTCATAACCCAAAAATATATTATAATTCGACTAGAATATTGCATTGTTGAGTTAAAACTCATTTTAGTTGAAGTTTTTTAATTGTTGATGTTTTACTTGCATTAAATGAGTTCATATTAGTAGTTAATTATTTTTTTTTTAAAATTTTTGATTGATTATAAACTACTTTAGATGAAGTTGCATGGTTAATTATATAAAGTGGCACGGTTTCTAATATTTTTTTTCTTGTAAAAATTATTTCATGAAATAAAAGTAAAATGAAAATATTTAATGGCAACAATTAAATTACTCTATTTTGTGAGTTCGAGTAGGCTTGGTTTATCGCTCTACGGTCATTTTCGATCATTTTAGGTTAACTAGCCGGGACATACAGTTTTAACGTGCATTCCGAAACACTAACAAGCATCCATACCACTGTCAGGGATTCGAATTTGAAAGCCTATGGTCCAAAAACCAGAGTGCTATTCAATTGGCTATGAGGTCTCAAATTTGAGTAAAAGAAAATAATTTTATAGTAACAATAACTTTAAAATGAGTAGTTGAATACAATTTGACTCTATGAATGTAGTTTTTTTTCTGTCTAATCATAAATTATAATTTTGTTTAAATAAGATTTATTTATAAGTGGAAAAAAATATTTAGAATATGAGTAAATTTGCTCGAAAAGTGATAAATCTATTAAGTTAATTAGAAGTTAAGTAGTGGCATAAAACTGATTGTACCAACAGAAAACTAAGAGTGTGCATTTCACAATTTCAGCCTAATTAGAATTGTCTTCTATGTGACACAAAAGTGGGGCATTTAACCCTAAATGTCCTCAGAGAAGGCCCTATTATTTTTTTCATACTCATAAGAAATTATTAATCTTTGATTTTTATCGAACAAGGAGAAAGTTGCTTTGATTTTTATATCCAGTTGATGTTAAAATTCACTTAGCATCATCAAGATAGGCACAACAGCCCCCATGGTGGGCCAAGGCCGTCCGCCTACTGACTGATTTCGGAAACATAAGATGTCTTCTTTTTTACGGGGTAGGGTTGTCAGCCCTACGCCGAACGCTCTACAGCCATTTTCACTGGGACCTAAAGTTTAAAATGTATTGTTAAAATTAACTAGTGGCATAAAATAAATCCACTGATTGTGACCAATAGAAAACAATGCGTGAGCCTTTTAGCAAATTCTAGCCTAATTAGGAAGTGTCTTTCATATGTTACAAAAAATATGGGGTATTTAACCTTAAAAGTCTTCACAAAAGGTACTATTCTTTTTTTTTCCTACTCATCAGAAAGTATTAATATTTGATTTTTATAGAACATGAGACCCTGATATCAAAAATATCAACTGGTAATTTTTAAAGTGTATTAAAAATAACGAATTATAATTGGATTGGCTGATATACAGGTTGCTCATAAAATTTAAAATTTAATGTAAGTGAAAAATCACATAATAGCAATCTTAATTAAAAATATAATAATAAGAAAAAAAAAACTATAGAAATTCAAACGATTTTCCTTCAAAAATCTCATTTTGATTTTGAAATAAAAATTGTCTTTGTATTCACTAGCAATTTTATATTAATTTTTTTCTTCTGAATTAATTGATTACTTTATTAATTTATAAATAAATGTTCTGCATAAAAAGTTTGAGAATAAAATGTAAGTAAAATTGAAAATGCTCAAGGACACAAAAAACGTCTATCCTCAAAACACTATCCATATATTTTATGGATAATAAAATTTACAAAGACTAAAATAGCAATAAAGAAACACATATAATGCAGACGTCAAAACTATATTCATATATAAACAAACAATATTAATAAGTTTCAATTGCTCCTTATATTTATGAAATTAATTTGCTTAAGTATAAACTAATATTCTATTTCCTAAACTTCATGTTACTTTTTAAATATATCTCCTCTTTAAATGGCCTTATATGCCTAGCAAAGGTATAAAACTAGTCATATCGAATAACAGGCTGTTAACTGGAGTATTTTAATGCTGTTAATGTTTAATAATTTGGTAATAAATTATAGGAAGAGTACTAAATTTTCTCAGGTTTTCTAATTTATGGTAATTATAGTATTTATATGTATATATTATTGCTAGGCAAAAATATTTTTGTTTACTACTAATCAGCCCAATCGAAATAAAATTTTCAATTCACATTTGACATCATTTTTCAAAAGTCGATATATTTTTCCTTAGCTTTGCCAAAGGTTTTAATAAAAGGTAAGAATTACAAAAAAAAAAAAAAATATTAACTTTCGAAACAATTATTATATTTAATTACAAGAAATATCTAACGCATTTTTGTCGATACAAGGAGAAAAAGCCAGTATTTTAATTTTTTATTTTGACGTTTACGACTTTTTACAATAAACAGAAAGTAATTTAAGAATGTAAGGAAAGAGAATAAATTTAATATTATATTTTGTTTTTAAACCGTATATAATCATTTGAAATGTAAGTAATTTCGTATATTATATTCTGAAATGTAACTAATTTCTTTATTGTGCAAACAGATTCAAAACATTTATAAAATAATGTTTTATAAAATAAACAGTTTACTAATACACATTGTTGATGAGTATTTTGTTTAATCAAAATATAATCATTTGGAAGTTACATTCCGAAATGTAAGTAATTTCAATATTATGTGCAAACAATTTCAAAACATTTTGTAAAATGTTAGTAGATTAAATATACAACATAAAATAAAATTTGCAAAATAATAAAAAAGTAAATAAATTAAATACATAAAACATGAAGGTATTTCATATAATTTTCTATTTCAATGCATTTTAAGTAATAAAATGAAACATCATTATAGATGTGTTCATTTTCAATTATGATGTTTGAATTTATATAATCTAGTTTAGATATAAGTGACTTCCAGCCATAAATTAAAAAGGCAATCTTTCAATTTATGATGCATTTTTCAGTTATTACGTTTCAAATGTTTTGCAAATGTAAGCATTTAAACATTTTTCAAATCTAAAACTAAACACTTTTCTTGCAAAGACATGTCTACAGAAACTCCAACTTCAATGAACTCAAACAAAGTTTTCCTAACAATTTATCGCTAATATAATTAATGAGATGTGATTGGTTTTATAAACATACAACCCTCAAAGCAAGTTGGTTTTTAAATTATGATGTTTGAATTTATACAATTGCTCTAGATAGGCACAACTCTAGCCATACATTAAAAATAATCTTCTCAATTTATGGCGCATTTCCAAAAAGCTTTTACATTTAAATTTTTTTGAAAAATGTGAGAACATTTTAAACATTTTTTCAGAAGGAAAAAAAAATTAAACACTTTTTTGCGAGAACTTTAAGCTTAAACAATTAAAAGCACTTTTAATTAATTGAAACAAACACTAAAAATAAATTAAAACAAACGTTTAACATTAATTGAAAAACATTTTAATTGACTTTTTTTTTTTTTACGAGATAGAAGTTCTCACTTCAAATAAACAAAAAGTTCAACCAACAACACTCCCTCAACAAGGTTTCCTAACAATTTGTCTCTAATAATAAAAAGAGATGGGGTTGGTTTATAAACAGGCATCTCTCAAAGCCAATTGAGTTTCAACTGCCAATGTTTAAATTCATATAAATGGTTTTATATAAAACTTCCAGCCATAGATTAGAAACACTCAATTTTCTCAGTTTATGTCGCATTTACGGAAAAAATTTTACACTTCAAATATTTCCACAAATATAAGCATTTAAACCTTTTTTTTTCAAAAAGTAAAACATTAAACAATTTTTTCTGAGACATGCCTACAGAAAGATCTCACTTGCAATAAAATCAAACAGGTTTTTTCTAAAAAATTTATATATAATAATTAATGAAACAGAGTTGGTTTATAAACATTCATCTCTCAAAGCCAATTGGTTTTAAATACGATGTTTGAATTTATATAACAGTGATTTAGCTATGTAACTTCTAGTTGCCGATTAAAAAGTTAATCTACTTAATTTATGTCGCATTAAAAATAGTTTTTACATTTTTAATTTTTTGCAAATAAAAGCATTAAATATTTTTCTAAATAATAGCATTAAAGCACTTTTGAAGACGTGTTACTCACTTCAATGAACTCAACAAAAGTTTTTGTAACGAAATTCGTCTCCTAATAATTAATGAGATGGGGTTGGTTTATAAACCGAGGCGAAGCTCAAAGCCAAATGCGGCGCCATCTGCATGTTTCAAATGCTTGTCTGAGAAGTAAAATCTATTTTTGCATAAATCTAGAATTGTTTACGACACGAGTCACATTCAGCCATTTCCCAACTTGCGAGGGCACCTTGAGAGGCACTGCAATAGGGTTCAGCAGTCACATAGCAATCACATATTGTCATTATGACATGAAAAAAAATGTCAAACATTTTTATCAACATATAGTCGATATAAAAACTATAATATTTTACGAACATACATAATTTAACCACAAATTTACCTAATAGATTAACAGCACAATAAAAAGTAGTGAATTTATGTATTACAAACTTAAAACATAAAAAATTTAAATATTAAACATTTAAAATACACTTTAAAATAAATAAAACCATGTAATATAATATATAAAGAAATATTTCTCTTTAGAGAATTAATAATAAATTACATTTTTATAAAACTGATGGAGTTAATTAATTCAGAAAAAAAAAATAAAATAATTATCTAACACATGCAGTAACCTTAACTCTTAGAAAATGTTTTACAATACACATTGTTTATAAAAAGTTTTAGATAAAAGAATGTTAAAGACTCTGTTGGTATTATAATATACAGTTAAATTTTTTATTAACGAGTTTTATATACTATATATAGTAACACAACAAAAAATATAAATAATAAATAAATAATAGCTTATTAGAAATATTGAAGGCTCTTCATTTCATTTCAACTTCTTATCAGAAAAAAATTATCTATCAAACCTATTCCCAACCTCACCATATTTTTGTGTTGATATATAAAAAAGAAAAAATAAATAGAAGCTATTTGCAGAAGAAGAAAAATCTATTGCTCTGAATTTCTTCAATATCATCGAATTTGGCTTTTTAAAATAATGAATTTTAGCTTTATCCACTCAACTTTAGCTAATTTCGATAAACTGCGAAATTTCTGTGATAAAATTTTCCAAAAGCCTTGCAAAAAAACAAATCTTTGATGAATCATTTGAACCTAAATCTGAAAACTGCATATTCACTGGATTATCATCAAGAGCTTGCTTTAAAATATTTATGACTCTATAAAACCCCAAAAAAAACCACCCACCACATTTACATAGTACATGTGGCTGTATTTATAAACATCTGAAGACACTTTAAATACTTTGAAGTTCACATGAATCATTTATCTTTAAAATACTTTGACAGCAACAAAAAATTATAGTGTAATCAAGGGTAATTATGAAAAATAGTAAATTTAGCTTGTTAATCCCTAACAAGGGAAGTGCTTTGTCTGACAGCCCTCTTAACTTCTTCATATCATGTATTGCATTCTTACTGAATGGAGTTTTTAGCTTTTCTGTTAGGCCTTAAGAACATAACAACTCCCTAATGACAACAGTTTTTGCCTGACATGCGCATGCGGTAAAATTCCATACGCTCTTCAAGAGCGGTCATGAGACCTCATCTTCCTTTCAGCGTTACAATTTTCAACAGTAGTACACATGCACTTCAGGACCTAACTTCAGTTAAGGTCAGGGTTACATGTGTCTGCTGGAAATCCACATTATTCGGAAGAACTGCAAAGATCTAGATGAAGTTGGGAGAGTTTTTAGTAGAGAAGATGATTGTAAAGATTTTGTCTGTGAAAGTTCCCACACAACAGACTCTGACATTTCTTTAAACGATAATGATATAATGAATTTTGCTTTGGCCTCAGAAACAACTATAGAATTTTAGAACCAACAAAACCAAAAGATGGTGTTGTTAGAAATAGATGAAAAATGCTCTGTTCATTCACGCTGCAAGGGCAGGACAGCACGTTTGCCTATGGCTCTTTTTTCTATCGGTTTAGTTAGAACCTTACAATGGTGCTACAATTTAATTGAACACAATAAACATATAATTTAAATCAAGACGCAATGGGATAAATTCAATATTTATATATATTATATATTTCCCAAACCCTATTATGATCGGGATAGTGTTTCTGAAAGGATTAGAGAGAGAGAGATTTATCCTACCACTACTACATACAAAAAGTTAAAAATCAAGAATAAATCTAAAGGAATTAAGCCCGACCATAAAAAAGAATTTTAGAAAAGAAGCGGAGTTCCAGAGGGAATGTGCAGCAGTGCACCGGAAGAACAAAAAAATTAAAATCAAGGAAAACTTACTATGTCGTTTTGTGCGACCCACACAAGAAAAGAAAAAAAGCATATTTATGTTTTGCTAAATTCCTGTTTATTTGGAATGTACTCCGAAAATCATGGGAATGAATGTTCTAAGAAGAACAGGACTTAATTGTTTTGCTTCAGGATATCTGTGAGATACTGATATTTTAAGATAGTGTTAAAATATTTTTGCATTGCTATGTAAGAATTTTATCCTATTAAAATTTGTTTTACATATTTAATAAACGAAATAACAATACTTAATACACAATAGATCCGCTTTTATTATTAATTTTCTAAAACGTATCGCAGCTCATGATTTTTAACAGAAAAACTAAAGGTCCTGGCCAAAGTTTCTCGGAAAATTATAATACATAAACATATCTTTTATTTCACTTATGCATAAACATATTTTTCTTCTGTCAGTAAATTCCAAGAACACCTTATAATTTGAAATATCCAGAATATGATATTTTTATAAGGCGTTTTTTTTTTAGGCTTTTTAACGATGCGTGGTCTCTAAGGACCCTTTGTTGTCTTGCTTTTCACACTCTCCTCTATTATGGGTTAACTATGAATTATATATTTGCCCATTAAAATGCAAAATAAAATAAACACACACTATTTTTGCATAAATTTGTTTGATTTCTGAATGTGCCTATATTTAAGGTTTCCGTTTATAAGCTCTACGGTCATTTTACACTTTAGGCTAATTGTACCAGTACCTACATTTAACGTGGAATCCGAACGACTAACAGACATCCATATCACCAGCAATACGTAACT
>BPLR01010870.1:0-47878 GCA_021605095.1 Caerostris extrusa
ATTCAGAAATCAAGCGATTTATTTTTACATGTATTCATTTTAGAAAGAGAGAGGCATTTTAAGGAAATATATGTATGCATATAAGAAATGGGCAAGTGTGTTATTTTGAATGTTAGCATAAAATTTTCGGGGGACAAGACAAGGATTATCGCATGGATAAAAAGAAAAAGACAACACAGTTAACAGATGAAGAACAATTATTTTCCCATTTCCTTACATGATTTTTTAAGTTAATCCATAACTTGTATTATTTTCCATAATACAGCATTCGATGGTTCAAAGCAATTCGCCACCAGTCAAAATATTCGCTTTCGGAGTTTTCAATGGGGGCGTTTGAATTTTGACCACCGTCAGTGTTGCGCGCATTTTTCATTACCTGTAGAACTTATGCAATTCGTAATTCGAATTGTTGAAGAAGAAACCCCGAGTATCGAATGCTGTTTAAAGATTGCGGGGCGCCTTCTTCCTGCCGCAGAGGAGCTTGTTTTCACTGCCATTGCACAGTATTCATTTTCCCTTACTATTATGTTTTTAACATTTGTATGAATTGTCAATGCAATGATTGTTCAATGCCATTGCCAAAATTTTGCAATCTGATGATCCGAGGACTTCTTTTGGAACACTCTATCTGATAATCTACTTGACCAACTCATCTAAAGCCTGGTTTAACTCTATTTCTAAACATCCGTGATCAGTCCGGGTTTAAAGCTGTTGCCCTTTTCAGACTTCTGGCGGGCCATGATTGTATGGACAATCATCTTTCGAATGAAAATATGTGCAAAGCCCAAAAATGCATGCTCTGCGTCTTGGAGGACATGGATTCATCTCACCTTCCGGTCTGCCCTCTCTTGTTTCCTCTGTGTAGGGTCGTTACTGGGAGGATAGGGCCCTTACGAGGCTAAACATGCCACTATGTGATTTCTTTCGATTCTGGTTGTTGTTTTTATGTTCCTTGTGTTCTTTAATTTTTTTATTTTATTACTTTTGTAGCCCACCATTGGAAATAAAAAAAAATAATAATAAATAAATTACTCAATGCATGCATTTTGATTGCACATTTGCTACATCAACATTCCCGACACAGTTATAGATGTGCATAGTTATAGATGTGCACAGATGTGCATATTTTACACATTTCAACTTTTATCTCGAGTCATCTCTTCGGCATTCCCGGTAGAACATCGACCCTCCGGCCGCGGACCCAAAAGTGCCGGATAGTTGCGAAGTACACACGAGCAGTTGACACATGTGTGAAACAAGTAATAAAAAAATAATAATAATTTAAAGTCAATTCCTACTTTTTTCACTCTATTGCAGAAAGTCCTTTATAAATAATTTTCATTCATTTTTAAGCCTATCTGGCGCCATCTATTGGTAGATATGCAACTTAACTAAAAAAAAAAAAAATTAATTAATTAAATTGAATTACTGAATTAATATATAAAAAACTGTATTAACGTCCAGTGTCGTTCACTGCATGTTAAAAAAAAATATATTTCAAGTTGAGTGGATGAATAAAAAGTGTTTCATGAACGATTGAAAATATATAGGGAGAGTGTGAGCTAATAGAAGGAATTGAAAAATGCGCCACCGCAATGTGTGCACGGTCCCCCGGGTCGTCGCGATTTGGCGCGAGTGATAAATAAACAAGGCGCCCGCGTCGATTGATCCGCTGCTGACGAGAGGCTCGTCTTCGTTTTAAATCACGATTCTCGTGGGGAGAGGGGGGGATCTCACCTTCGGTTTTCGAGGGAACAGTTTAGAGTAAAAGCTGTTTGCATCGCGAGAGACTCTTGCTTTCGAAACCTTCCATTGAATTCCTGCTGCACAGTCGCACAATAAGCAATCATAAGTGTTATAATCCGTTTTAGTAGCGAATGACATTTCAACCCCATGTTATTGTTGTCATAACCTCAGTGTCCTGCGGTGCGCGCGACGGGCATCCCGTGAGTAGCCTACTCATGGATGGAGGAAGGGAGCAGCTTCTGTTCTGATGGAGCACCCGTAGGTAGAAGTCTGAATTTGGCTCCGTGACGTTCTTACAGTCCTATGAGACCAGGACCTACGGCTTAAAGTGGATTCCGAACCACTGCAAACATTCATGGCACAGCCGGGACTCGAACCCGAAACCTGTGGCACCGAGCGCTAGACACTCGACCATTCAGGCCCATAAGCATTCATAAGTGTTACAATCAGTTTCAGTAGCGAGTGACATTTTAACCCCATATTATGGAAGCACTGAGCTAAAACGTTTTGAAAATATTCCTTTAAAAGTGAGTTATTTGCATTAGTCTTCGAGTTCAATGGATGCGAGTCGATGGGATCTGTTGTTCTAATGCAGCTGGCAATACAGAGACAGTTCGTCTTTATGCCGTAAGCAAGGACTGCACCGACGTGACTCATTTAGCACTACCCAGGGGGCGCTTGTATCTTGAAGATAGGCTACGGACGCGAGTCACACAATCCCCACAACGCTCTACGATTCTATTAGACCGGGACCTACTGTTTAAAGTACAATCCAAACCCCTACAAACATCCTTGGCAACGCCGGAATTTGACCCCCCCCTTTACGTAATCTAATGAGCAGTATTTACGAGTCCATTTTCAGCCCAATGTGAACAAAGAGTATCCCCGAATCCATTTTAGTGTTGATGTTTACAGCCAAACTAAACAACAGTATTGAAATATCTAATATATATATTTAGAATATATATACATATATTTTGAAATATATTTTAAAATATTGGCTCAAACACGATCAACTTCCTTAAAAATAGCAATAAATCTCAACGCTTAGTGAAGAATTTTTTAATTCATATGAAGTGGACACCACTTTGCTAGAATTGGAATTTTTCAAACAACTTTAGATTTATGTCTGAATTTATAGTTTACCCTTTTAAATTGTTCAATTCCTTCTATTAGCTCACACTCTCCCTCCATATATCTTGTTCACATTTTCAATCGTTCATAAAATACTTTTTTTATTCATCCACTCCAGTTCAAATACATTTTTTTTAACTTGTTGTGGAGGACACTGGATGTTAATACAGCTTTTTCAAATTAAATGTAATTAATTGATTTTAGTTTTCTTAGATTTGAGTTGCATATATCTACCAAAAGATGGCGCCAGATAAACTTAAAAAAAAAATGAATGAAAATGATTTATAAAGGACTTTCTGCAATAGAATGAAAAAAAGTAGAATTGACTTTAAAATTTTTTTTTATATTACTTGTTTTTTTAAAGAGTGAATTTTTATATTAAAAGAAGCGGATGCATTTTGTAAGCTATAAAACTATACGTGAATTGAAAAGGAAAAAAATGCAAATAATAACACTCATTATAAATTAAAACTCGTTTTTAATGTTAGCTATTCTAATTCAGATCAGAAGGCACGTCGAAAGAACGTTGCTCAAACTAATAGTGCGATAAATAGTTTTTTTTAAACAAACTGAACTTATATAATTGTAACTGTTTCTGTTCGGTGATTTCTCTCTCTTATCAGGACATCGTGTTCACGCATGATAAAAAAAAAAAAAACTCTCGTCACTTCTTCGGGTGGGAGGAATCGCACGAGCAGGTTTTTGCTTTAATTCCGGTTAAGAGTGATTTTCTGTTTGTAATCTTTTTTTAATACGCTTTTATTAGTTTCACCTGTATGTTTGTTTGTTTATAACTGACTCCTTGGGCTCGATTTTGCCCTACTTTAAGCGATCAGATTTCATTTAAACGGTTATTTTATTATCTCATCATGATTAGGATCGCCAGGATGAGTGATTTTATTTTTTAACTTACGAAGAGCGCCCACGTAGAATGAAAGTACCATTCAAACAGTACCATTCATGATGAGACATTCAAACCTACGTGGGACAGTGGCACAACGCGCCTGACTACGGATCAGGAGATTCCTGTTCGAATCCTGCCTGGCTCGACCTATTCGCATTTAGCCTTTGTTATACTCACAATTAAATTATTGTAAGAACTCCAGTCCTCCGTACCGGGACTTCATTTAAATATTATAGTTTAAAAAAAATAAAAACACGCTTTTAGAGTTAATCAAACTAAAAAGTAAAAATAATTGTTAACATAAGAATAAAATTAATGTTTTAAAAGCACTGGGTGCTCGATATCAATCGTTATAATTTTTCGCGAAGTTTCATTCCGAAATGCAGAGTTAGTTTAAAAATGTCACACAAAGCACCCCGCGCTTTCAGAACAGTGACAATCATATTCTTGTCAGTCCTTTTATTATCTCTCTTCTTTTTAAACTATAATTTATTAATTGGAGCTTCCGAGATCGATCACCCATCGCACTGCTGGCGAAGGATTCGAAAAGGCTCCCTTTGAAACCAGTCTTTGTGAGGAGAATGGGAGGCGAGAAAGCCTATGTAAATCTAACATTTTTTTTTTTCTTTTTTTCGTGCTGACTTTGTTATATCACTAATTTAAGATGGTTATCTTATATGCAGCACTGGTGTACTACACACACAGATTATATATGAGAGAGATACAAGATGATGCAATAGTTATGGAACAAACTTGAAGGGCTCTCAGTGCGACCTGCGTGATGAAGCAAATTAGCCTTTCAATGAGACCAGGCATAGGATTTTGGGATATGTTTATCATTATTATTATTATATTTACAACCGCCTTTTCAAAGGAAGGCCTTATGATTTAATATATTAAGTGTTTCTTTTTTATTTCATATATTTTCCAAATTTCATCCTCTTAGATAGTGATCCCAAATTGAATGTCGTGGAATACACCTTCCACACGTGCAAAAGCATCTTGTATTGTAGAAATGGCTCCGCTATATGCCCCCTTATTTTCGTTCTAGGGCATCGTTCGATCGGAATTCTCTTCATCATTTGTTTCCTGACAATTGTTTATTCCTTTTGTCACCATGTAGGTGTACAGTATATTTCCGTTATACAAGCCGGGATTTTTTTGTATTTTTTCCAAGCCCAAATGACGGAGAGTCTGCTTCGCGCAAAAAAAACTTTACTGTTTGGCGAGTGGAAGCGATCCAACGCCAAATATCTCTCACTGGAGCACGTTTTCATTCCTCTAGTTTATATTTCTCAGGCTTATAAAAAAAAATAAATTAAAATGAAGTGAGTTATTCTTTTCTTAAAAGGAGTTGTTTTATTTCCGAAATTGTTTACAGTGCTGATGTGATACAACGTCGCGAAAACAGAACATCGAATGTTGGCGAAATGTGCGCCCAACTAACGGAAAAGCACAGCCAACGCGATCTCCTGCAGTGTGAAATTGGCAATGCAAGAATTTCTCTTCTCGCTCATCTTTCAGACAATGAATGAAATAGTACAGAAAATTAGGGTAGTGCAGATACCACAGATCGCTTTGCATACAAAACAATAATAGAATGAAAGTAATGTGCGAGCTTCGGACAGAGTTACAACTACTGTGGTCGGTAACTGGCGTTTTACATCACAACAATTCTATCGGAAACTACCCTACCCGTTTACCTGTTTGATAATAATGTTCGCTCTCGTGGCTGCATGTTTGAACGGAACATATTTTTTTCATTTCGATTTCTATTCAGGTGTACAACCGTAGGGCAATTTCTTAAAGGAACTATTCACTTCGTAAAATAGAATTATTCTTTTCCGTTTCACGCCGATGGGGCGAAAGAATATCTTGCCCAACTACGATTGCAAATGTTAAATGACACAATCCCGCAAAGCAGAGCCAAAACTCATTTTCCATTTTTCATTCATGGATTCGAACCACTTACAAACAGCCAGCCAGAGCTGCTCTGTTTTGTTCAGATAAAAATCACTTAACTTCTTTTTAACATTGTATACAATATCTTTTCTCTTTAACATTGCATACAATATATTTTCTTTAACATTGTATACAATACAGCGTCCTCACGGGAGTAGATTTGGTTTGTTGCTCTGTGGCCATTCTGTGCACACTTTTTGCTCATTAGACCGGGACCTACTTTTAATGCGGATTCAAAACCACTCACAAGCATCCATACCACTGCCAGGAATCTAACCTGAAGCCTGTGGTACCAAAGGCCAGAGCTCTAGCCAATTGGCCATCAGGCCGCCATTTTAAATGGGTTCAAATGACTTCTGTTCCATGGACGTGAGTTCACTAATATAAATATCACCCATCTCATGTGCTACATTGTAATAGAAGCTACATACACATCAGATATGAACTGAATATAAAAATTGCTTTTTAAACATTCATTCAATGTAGCCATGAGCCAGTTCCTTCGATTCTGTCGAAATAGGAAGGTGCCCCTATGAAAATGTCTCGACAAAAATCCTGTTTGGCGCCTCAATAAGTCATTTTTACAGCGCAACCCAAGTGCCGTACGAATCAATGGGAAAATGAAGAAGTGCATACGCGCCATTGGATGCCAAATTGGCGAATAGTGCGTGGCATCCTGTCGTGGGGTGTAAGCCGAAAAATTTCAGACTGGAGATCGGAAATTAATTTTTATTTGGTATGATTTTTACTCATGGATGTGCGAGTAAATCCGATGACTTTGTTGAACTCGTATGCTATATCAAAGCATTGTTTGCATAACAAAATAAATTTTTGCAACTTCAAAAGTGTAATGTTTGCACTCACCTAAAAAACATATTTGTAAATTTAAATTTGTTTACAAAAAATTGATGCTCTGTAAAAATAACTATCAAACGAACAAGTATTACAGGCCAGCTTAAGGCAAGCAAACGAAAATGGTTCATTGTAGTCTCAAAGATGCTGTTTTTGTAATGCATTGTAGTCTCAAAGATGCTGTTTTTGTAATGCATTGTAGTCTCAAAGATGCTGTTTTTGTAATGCATACAATCTTATTTCAATCCATTCTAATATCTCCCACTCTCCCTATATATATCTTGTTCAAATTTCCAATCGTTCATAAACTGCTTTTTATTCATCCGCTCAAGTTCAAATACATTTTTTTTAACTTGTAGTGGATGACACTTGATGCTAATACAGTTTTCAAATATTAATTGATTCATTAAATTTAATTATAATTTTTTTTATTGTTAAGTTGCATATATCTACCAACAGATGGCGCCATATAAACCTAAAAAATATGAATGGAAATGATTTATAAAGGACTTTCTGCAATAGAGTGTGAAAAAATTGGAATTGACTTTAATTTTTTTTTTTTTTCATTACTTGTTTTATCCAGAGTATTTTATGTCGGTGTTCCCCTTAAAACCACAGTGACGTTCGCTGATCGCTGCATAGTCGTGGCATCGCGGCCTGTATCAAGAGAGCTACGATTATTATACTGACGTAGAACTTGTTGAAATTTGAATTTCAAGTGAAAGGTCGTCGCTTTGGGAGGCCCTGCAGCTAATGATCAAGAGAGTGGTGGTTCGAATCCTTTGACGGTATGCGTTATGACAGGGAGGGGCAAACTTTTTCGGTCGCGGGCCAAAAATCGAAAAAAAAAAAAAGTTTGGCCGGCCAAGATACATTTTACTAAAATTTTAGAAACACTATACAAGTATTACAATTTAAATATGCGAATGAGATGAATGAAATTGCGGTTTCATTTTTTAAAAGTTTAAAAAGTTGCTGACTGGAGCTTAAAATGCGTTATCTGCCACATGTGAGGTCTAATTCACCTATATTGGATTCCCATATGTCTGCTCCCCGAAAAAGAGATAACGCTTGTTGGCGCCAATCTACAGCTATAACTAACAAAGAACTTCTGCTTTTAACACGTTACCGATTAAAAGCTGTCTGTGCTTGCTATTTCCTTCGATTTAAGTTTTGTAGAACAAAAATTGAGAAAGTAAAAGTTCATCAGTCCTTTGAAAAAAAAGGAAGAAAAAAATATTTAATCAAAGCAGAAAAAAGAGATGGATATATAATATAAAAATATATATTTCTTTTAATTTGCCTCGGACCGGTAAAATAAAATTCTATCCGCGGGGGCTATAGTTGGCCCGCGGGCCGTAATTTGCTCATCGCTGATGTTGATTGGTTTGGTTTGTCGCTCTACGGTCATCTTGTGCACACTTTGGGCTAAACAGACCGGGAGTTTAAAATGGATTCCGAACCATTACAAACACTCATGGCACTGTCGGTACTCGAACTCGAAACCTGTGTTACCGAGCGCTAGAGCGCTAGCCACTCAGCCATTTAGTCCCGTCCCTAGGGTGTAGAGAATGCAGTTGTCACTACTCACCCTGCCGGAGATCCGTCGTTGCAGGTGACCGTCCTGTTGACGAGCATCACCTTCCTCATGGCGGGCGCCTTGGACGACCGACACTCGTGCAGCTCCTTCAGCAGTTGCCGGATGAGTTCGAGACCCGGGCTGCTTAGATGGGACATCCCGCGGGTCAGGTCCGGGAGGCGGGTGGTGGTGGAGCAGAGCGCGGGGGCGGCCAGCAGCACGATCATCGCCAGCAGCATGCTCGGAAACTGGAAAAAAAAAAATTCACTTTTCTGAGCTATATCCATACTAGAATATTTAATACATGCAGCGTTATTCAGCCCACTGCATCTGCTCTATTTGAAATGGGCAGTTTAATGAAAAGGTGGTTATTTTCTTTTCTCCACATTCCCTATAACTAGGCTATGTATCCCCGTTAGAATGATGGGGGGGATATAACATCGGTGGACATTATTTCGATCAGTCCCCCTCTCGGCTGTTGAGGGGAGGACAGTGCCTTCCGAGAGAAATTTTTAGGGTTATTGCTGCATATTCACGGGTCGTACCTTCCTGTTTCTTATTGCTGTTATTTTTTAAAAAATAACTAACATTAGATAAAATAGTCGCAGTGTTATATTAACTTGTACGAGAGCTGAATCTGGACGACACTGGAAACCGTTTTATATCTCTTACCATTGTTGAATAAATTTTGTGATCCATAATCTCAGATGAAACGTAATAAAAATAACCCGAATAACTGAACCCTGGCGGGAGTTATTCGGGTGTCCTCCCATACAACAAAGAAATGGGGTGAAATTTCCCGTAATAGTCCAACTTAAAGGGCATATTAATAATAAAGAAAACGCATATATATATATATACACTCATGTCCATAAATTAAGGATAATTCAGAATCACACAGAAATTGGACTCTAAAATAAAAATTTCACCTGTAGAATTATCACATCTTGAAGAAGAATATGCAAATTACAGGAAACCACCAGATGGAGCGGATAGTACGTCACAATGACGAGAGGTAAGAGAGGGGTATATAAGGAATGGTGGCAAAGAAGTAAAATTGTTCACAAGTGCTTTAAAAGCCTTTCAGTGCAATAACCGCATAGTTATGGCACAAAGGAAGCATTCGGATGATTTTTTACGTGGTAGAATTATCGGACGACTGGAATGTGAACGTACCCAACTGCAAGTATCCGAGGAACTTGGAATCGCCCAGAGTGTCATCTCGAGGCTTTGGCAACGATTCCAAGATGATGGTAATGTGAGTAGATGTTACAGCACAGGTCGCCCCCGAGTTACAACGCCGAATGAGGACCGGTATTTAGCAGTTACTGCCAAAAGAAACAGACGGAGCACAGCATCAGACCTGTCTCGTCAGCTCTCTTCAGCTACCGGTACGACAGTTTCAAGGCAGACCGTGTACAGACGCTTAGGTCACATTGGTCTATATGCTCGTAGGCCTGTTAGATGTGTTCCACTTACCGCAACTCACTGTCGCCTGCGATTAACCTGGAGTAGAGAGCATGCATTGTGGTCACCGCAACAGTGGTCTGGTTTGATGTTTTCCGACGAGTCCAGGTTTAGTTTGCAGTCTGATTCTCGCCGGACTCTCATATGGAGAGCGCCAGGTACCCGTTACCACCAAGAGAACACCATTGAACGACACCGTTACGGTGGTGCAGGATGGCTCGTTTGGGGAGGAATTATTCTTGGTTCCAGAACTGACCTGCATGTTCAGAGTGTAACGATGACAGGCCACATCTATCGGGATGTCATTCTGGAACAACATGTACGTTTGTTTCGGGACGCCATGGGTGCTGAATTTCTGTTTATGGATGACAACGCCTGTCCTCACCGTGCAAACATTGTAGACGAATGCCTTCATTTGGAGGATATCACCCGTATGGATTGGCCAGCATACTCACCGGAGTTGAATCCTGTGGGATATGCTTGGCCGACGAATTGCAGCCCGTCAACCCCCTCCCACCTGTCAACCGGAACTTCGGAGGGCATTGCTTGATGAGTGGTGTAATATTCCCCAAGATCAGATTGATAATTTGATGCTCAGCATGCCTAGGCGTTGTAAGGCCTGTATTGCCTCGTCCGGGAGACATACTCCATATTAACCATCATACTAACCATGTTATACTGTTTTTGTAAATAGGTTCTTTTTTGAAATTTGCTCCAGGGAGTAAAAATCGTAATTTTTATTAATTATGTCAAACATATAGCATCTTTTTTGCTCTTTACCTTTTGTTTAATAAATAGACTTTACAAATAAGTCAAATTTGTTTTGCTTCTGTCTCTTTCTTTGCCTGAACTTCATTATCCTTAATTTATGGACATGAGTGTATATACTAATGTGTCCAAAAAGTAGGAACAATTTTCAATTTAAAATTCCCGAGGCTTATGGAATTTCAATTTTTTTTTTTTTTTTTTTTTTTTTTTTTTTAGGTTGCTGGCACTGTCCTTGACATCGTTTGAGTTCCGCTTGGCTTCGTGAGACGCTGAACTGATTCCGGCGATTTTTGAAATGTCTGAATTCATTGAGCAAAGAGCTTGCATTCAATTTTGTTTGCAGAAAACTATATAATGTTGCAGAAGGCATTCGGTGAGCATTCCTATATTGGAAAAAAATGCTTACAAGTCGTATAAACAGATCAAAGAAGGCAGAGAACGCGTTGAAGACGAAGCGCCCTCTGGTCGATCATCACCCTCAGCCAATGAAGCTCACGTCCAAAAAATTAAAGATTTGGTGCTTGCAAACCGTCGATTTAGAATTAGAGACCTTGCTGATGATGTTGGAATTTCAAAAGGATCGGTCAATTCCATTTTTGGACCTCAAACGCGTCAAATCTCGATGGGTACCGAAAATACTGAATGTGTCAGCTCACACTGCATTGATTCTTCGTGATTTTTCGCCGAAAATGAAACCCATATCTTTCCACAACCACCGTATTCACACCATGCGACTTTTGGCTATTCCCTAAACTCAAAAGATTACTCCGGGAACATCGTTTTGAGTCGATTGAAGAGATTTAACGCAAATCGCGCGCGCTTTGAAGGCCATCCCTGCCGATGGCTTTTTAGCATCAGTTGAAGAAAAATGTTGGCATAAGTGCATTGTATCCGGAGAGGATTAATTTGAAGGCGATATAATAAATTTGGAAAATTAAATAAAGTGTTAAAAATTGGTCTTACTTTTAGGGCACAGTAGTTTATACTCTTTTTTCTTTCTTTTCTATTAAATTATGTTTAAATTAAATACTATGCGATTGAAAATATATGATGAAATCTATTTGAATGTTCTATTATATATATATATATATATAAATTTCTTGTTCTTTTCTGTGTGTTTTACATTCTTTAAAAGAGAGAAAAAAATTTTCACTAATTATTTTATGTTTTGGTGCATACACAAAAGTTCGGAAAAAAAATTACAATTGTATCTATTTCAACTAAATGAAAACTAATTTTTAAAATTATTATTATATACCACAAAATAAACGATTATTAAATTCTTTTTTTAAATATTTATTATTACCTTTTTGCTCTTTTAATTTCAAATAATAAAAGCCGAAATAATTTCTTTTATAAAAAGAAGAGAATTTACTGCATAAGCAGGTAAGCATTTTCTTTCCCTATTGATTTGGAAACTTTCGTATGAAGATAAATACAAGTACTACAATACAATACTTTTGAAGGACCCAACGCTTATGAACTTTAAATGAATAAATTCATCTTATTGGGCTTCAAAGTCTCCGCACGGGCAGGATTTTGTCAAGACTTCCACACATTATTTATTTTATTAACAATGCACTCCTTGGGTTAACAATACGTTACATACAGAACATTTAAAATAAGATGGGTAATAAAAATTAAGATAGGAAATGATAATAGATGTAAAAAGTAATAAATGATAATAGATGAAAGAAGTAATAAATTAAAATTAAATTTCTAAAAACAATTGTGTAAGCAAATATTAAATCTAAATTAAAAAAATTTTCTTCATTTCAACTTTTATATTTCGATGAATATTGAATAAAAACTAAACCAGGAAAAACGCTGTCCCCTCCATCTTAAAATGGACGCTGCTGAGAAAAACGTTCATTCATAAAAACAAGTAATATAGCAAAAAATTTAATATTAATTCCTACTTCTTTTTCACTCTATTGCAGAAAGTCTTATACAAATAATTTTCATTCATTTTTTTTAAGTTTATCTGGTGCCATCTATTGGTAGATATATGCAACTTAAATCTAAAAAAAAACAAATTAATGAATTCAATTTAATTACTGAATTAATATTTGAAAAAAAACTGTATTCACATCCAGTATCAGCTGACTCCTGCATACATGCATATATATATATATTTTAAAAATTATTTCGCTAAATTTTAATTTAATATTCAATAAAGATATATACACATCATTTATTTCATTAAATAATTAACGAATGTTTCACTAAAACAACGACTCGTCCCTTCACGAATCGAGTCGAATTTTGACAGACTCAAAAAAATAAGAAGTGTTCCATGCTGCGTCGATCGAATCAAAGCAGCCACGCCTGGAGATGTGTCGCTCTACTGTCATTTTGTGCACACTCTGGGCTCATTAGACCGAGACCTACAGTTCAACGTGCATTCCTAACCATTGACAAACGTTCGTGCCATCGCCAGGATTCGAACCTGAAGCACCAAAGGCCGTCATCAAGCCTAGAGAATAAATTGAGTAGCCTGACACTGCCATGTTGATAACTGGGCTGCGGACATGGTGCTGAGGTGATTTTTTTTTTTTTCCCTCTGATCAAAATCAGCCTCTTTGAAACTCTCAAACCTTTTCGACTTCAGCGGGTGCTCGCCTCCCGTAAGTTCCACCAGAAGCCCGTTGAAACAAAAATTCTCGCTCTCTTCCGATACAACCTTCTGCATGCTCAACACATGTTAAACGAAATAACGCCTACTCAACATCAACTCATCTAAAACCCGGTTTAACTTTAATCTAAACATCCCTGATCAGCCCGGGTTTAAAGCTGTTGCCCTTTTCAGACTCCTCACGGGCCATGGTTGTCTGGCCAATCATCTTTTTCGTATGAAAATATGTGCAAGCCCAAAATGCATGCTCTGCGTCTTGGAGAGGACATGGATTTATCTCACCTTCCGGTCTGCCTCTACTGTGTAGGGTCGTTACTGGGAGGCTAGGGCCCTTATGGGCTAAACATGCCACTATGTGTTTCTCGTTGTTGTTTTCATGTTCCTTGTGTTCTTTTTCTTTTCTATTTTATTACTCATTGTAGCCTGCCATTGGAAATGAAAACATCAACAAAGCCACGTGACGGCATGAAGTAGTACGGTTACGCCATCTGTTAGAAAACAGCACGAATAAAGTTTATCGCTCACTATTAAAGTCACCGTCTATAGGTCGATCCTTTTTAGAACTTTTCTAAATCGAAACAAGTAATATAAAAAAAAATTAAAGTCAATTCCTACTTTTTATTCATTCTATTGCAGAAAAGTTCTTTATAAATTATTTACATTGATTTTTTTAAGTTTATCTGGCGCCATCTATTATTAGATGCATGCAACTTAAATCTAAAAAAACTAAAATGAATTAATTCAATTTAATGAATGAATTAATATTTGAAAAAACTGTATTAAAATCCAATACAAGTTCAAAAGAAATGTATTTGAACTTGAGTGGACGAATAAAAAAGTATTTAATGAAAGATTGAAAATGTGAACGAGATATATATAGGGAGAGTGTGAGCTAATAACAATGTTAGAAGGAATTGAATAAGGGCGAAGGGCATGTGCACGAATTGATTTTCCTCTAGCAGGGCACGTCCCTTTTTTATTTCTTAAGTTAATGAGAAAAAAAGAATTATTTCATTTAAAAAATTCAGTTTTGTTTTACGAAAATAAGCTGTTTCATTTTTGAAAACTGTTTACGGTACAAGCGTGATGCGTGGTCGCCAAAAAAGAAACATCTGATATTTGGAAATGTGATGACTACGAAAAAGTACCAAAACGTACACCAGAAATATAAATAGGATGCTGTACATAATGAGTCCATTAAAATAGCAATGAAATGAATGAGAATGGTTTTAATCGTTTCAACTTACTTTTGGGTGATATAAGTGCAGCGAATAGATATATATATATATGTATATTCGCTGCCCCAGTTCAGTCACATTAATGTGACCACCACCTACTTTCAACGTCAACGTGAAATAACCCATCACAAAAGGCAGGTGGCAGCCCATTGCAGTTGAGTGTATAGAAAGGATGTCCTAGGGCATCGGAAAGCATTTCAATTATTAATTACCTTGATCGAATTGCAATCGGTCCGCTCTGCCAAAGGTGGTTATTCTGGATTTTGACAGGTGGTCACATTAATGTGACTGGACTGATATATATATATATATATATATATATATTATTTACGCAAAAAGAAAACTGTCAAAGTCCGTATTTGAATCCGATTTTCCGAAAAGTTCAATACAATACACGCTCACCCTTTGAAATGTCATCATCTCATTCAATGCTTTCCGTAATAGGAATTGAGTCTTCTGTATAGAATGGGTTTTTTTTCCCGGATTCTACGCGGGTCTTAAACTTTGGACTCCCTAGCTTAGTTCTCTCTACTCATCTGCTACTCTCAGCTTAAATTCGGAAATATACTGTGGCAGGGATGGGCAAACTACGGCCCGCGGGCTAACTCCGGCCATCCTAACTCCTATGCGGCCCGCGGATAGAATTTTAATTTACCGGTCTGTGGCCAATTAAAAGAAATATACATTTATATATTACATATCCATCTTCTTTTCTACTTTGATTAAATATTTTTTTCTTCCATTTTTTCAAAGGACTAGTGATCTTTTTACTTTCTCAATTTTTGTTCTACAAAACATAAATCGACTGAAATAGCAAGCACAGACAGCTTTCAATCGGCAAAGTGTTAAAAACGGAAGTTCTTTATCAGTTATAGCTGTAGATTGGCGCCAACAAGCATTATCTCTTTATCGGGGAACAGACATATGGGAATCCAATATAGGTGAATTAGACCTCACATGTGGTAGATAGCGCAATTCAAGCTCCGCCGCTGTTTGTCCATGTTTGCTTCATCTTATATATGTGAACAAGTTATATAAACATATAGGAACTTTAGGAATAATTATTTCAGAAGTAGGTTGGTTTTCGATTTTTTGGCCCGCGACCAAAAAAAGTTTGCCCATCCCTGTACTATGGTATTCATTATTGAGGAAAGAGAGGATCGGAAAATCTAACGATGTAAATTCTATTGGTAAAATTGCTATGCGAATTTTGCAGAAATATTTCAATCACTTCGTCGTTATGACTGAAGTCCTGTTTGCATGCTCAGCATTTGCGTGTTCGAAATCAAAACTGCCATCCAAACTGACAGTACGACTTCTTTTATTTATTTTCTTTTTTCATTTAAAATGCAAACAAGTAATATAAAAAAAAATTTTTAAAGTCAATTCCTACTTTTTTTTTCACTCTATTGCAGAAAGTCCTTTATAAATAATTTTCATTCATTTTTTATCTGGCGCCATCTATTGGTAGATATGTGCAACTTAAATCTAAAAAGAACTCAAATTAATTCATTAAATTTAATGAATGAATTAATATTTGAAAAACTGCATTAACATCCAGTGTCAGCCACTGCAAGTTCAAAAAAATATATCTGACCTTGAGTGGATGAATAAAAAGTCTTTTATGAACGATTGGAAATTTGAACAAGATATATATAGGGAGAGTGTGAGCCAATAGAAGGAATTGGATAAACTCATATTTAATGGCTCCAAAATGCTGTCAGTTTTACACTACACTGTGTTGACCCTCTCTGTACCTAATGCTATATAAAGATATTATTTTAAAAATTATTTAATATTCTTTATAATTTACTTCATTTTCATAATTATTTTAGTGGATGAAATTCATGAAAATAATGAAGAAATATTTAAAAAATTATAAAAATTAAATTGCAATATCTGTAAATTTGAATCTGTTTTTCAGATACATGTAATGTTTTCACAGTGAAATAAAATTTCGCACTCATTTTCACATCCCTGCAGGACTCATTCGGTCAACAGTTGAGTATCTATTTGCAATATATATGTATATATTGCAAATAGATATTGCAATATATATACAAGAGAAAAAGTTGTCACAAAATTGTACGCTTTTTTAATGGTTGCAAGAAACGAGATGGTGATACAGCAAGCAGAACTAAGTCACTGTCTGTTGGTTTGTGACTAATCCTCAATGTCTTGCAGTGCAGAACGGACATCCAATGAGTGATCTACTCATGGATGGAGGGATGAGGGATGCAGCTTCTGTTGTGATGGAGCACCCGAAGGTAGAAGTCTGACTTCTGCTCCGTGACGCTCTTACAGTCATAGGAGACCGGGACCTACTGCTTAAAAGTGGATTCCGAACCACTCCAAACATCCATGGCACCGCCGGAACTCGAACCCGAAACCTGTGGTACCGAGCGCCACTCGACAATTCAGGCCCTTCTACTGTGTGTGGATTAAAATAATCGCACGTTAAATATCCGAATCCCTGCTGCTCAAAATGCAACAACGCGATCCCGACCACAGGGAAATATAAAACGTTTTTTTTTTTTTTTTTTCAATCGATATTACAACAAATGTACATCTGAGCAAGCACCAGAGTTTATATCAGAAATGGGCAAACTACGGCCCGCGGGCCAACTGCGGCCATCCGGAAGGTTCTCCCCGGCCCGCGAATAGAATTTTTAATTTGCCGATCTGAGGCAAAGTAAAAGAAATATCTATTTATATATTATATATCCATCTCCTTTTCTACTTTGATTAAGTATTATTTTTTTTTCTTCCTTTTTTTCAAAGGACTGATGATCTTTTACTTTCTCTATTTGGATATGTTTACCATGCCTTTCAACGTAAATTGTGGAGCGGTGAGGTCAGATTTGCAGATTGAATTAACTGAGTTGTAATCTAACAATCATCTCAAGCAGTCGTTTCCAAATATGCCAAAGTTAGAGTTTTACAAATCATTATCGAAAGTAAGTTTCCCAAATTTAATATCTCACGCCCAGAAAATCAGTGCTATGTTTGCTTCATCTTATATATGCGAACAAGTGTTTTCAACTATGAACCATAGAAAGAATTATTTCAGAAGTAGACTGACAGATGAGCATTTAGCCTCGTTCCTCAGAATCAGTGCATCTCATTTCGAACGTCACTATAAGGAACTTTTAAAAATGAAATCGCAATTTCATTCATCAACATATTTAAATTGTAATACTTGGGGCTTATGGGCCTAAATGGTCGAGTGTCTGGCGCTCGGTGCCACAGGTTTCGGGTTCACGTCCCGGCGGTGCCATGGATATTTTTAGTGATTCGAATCCACTTTAAGCCGTAGGTCCCGGTCTCCTATGACTGTAAGAGCATTACGGAGCAGAAGTGCGACTGCTACCTACGGGTGCTCCATCGGAACAGAAGCTGGACCCCTCTTCCCTCCTTCCATGAGGAATACGACAACAACAATTGTAATACTTGTATATGTTTTTAAAATTTTAGAGAAATTTTTATCTTGGCCCTCCAAACTTTTTTTTTTTTTCGATCTTTGGCCCGCGACCGAAAAAAAGTTTGCACATCCCTGGTTTAGGGAGCAAAACTCACAAGAAACAGAACACAAGGCAGAAATCAGACTGGAGCGCATAAAACTGAATTCGCTGAACAAACAATTTTGAGTGATTAAAATTCGGCTGCGTAAAATGAGATATGCCCAGCAGAAAACAAAATTGTGTGCATTAGAATGGAAATGAAATGAAGAAAAAAAAAAAGTGAATATCCTTAAATGTGTAAAAACACACACACGTATATATCTACACATTCATACTATTATGTAAATCTACAGGTTTTATCCTTTTATAACTCATCCAATATGTATACGATTAAGATGAAATTTTTTTTTATACATTTTAAGATGCATTCGCTGTCAGTATAGGTTACTTATCACTTATCTATTACAATATGTATACATAATATATATATATATTTTTTTTTTTGTGAAAATATAATTAAAAAATAGTTCGAAGTTGTTAATTGCTTTGTATCAGTTTTTGTTTTATATATCAGTTTTCTTTGCCATTTGAATCAGTTAAAATGCTTAGCTTTTTAATAAAAGTATAGAAGTTTATTTCATTCAGTAGGGTTATTATAATATATACATATATATATATATATATATATACATATATATATAAAATGCAAGTTATAAAATAAAATGTCATGCGCCCATAAAATGTTATTTAAATTAATTATTTAACTAATATACGTATTTTTTGTTAATATGATTATAATGTATCTGATACTCCAAAATAAACATAAGACCGAGAAACAATACGCGAAAATTGATGCTAACAATACACAATGTGCTATTTATTTGTCTTGGGCAGCAAGCGAAACAGCTTATGAAATTTCTATAAATCATATTAATTCATATAGAAAAGGCGTCTGAATTCCACATATTATTTACTTTCTTAATATTCGTTTGGTTCAAATAGAGAGAGAGAGAGAATATACACTGCATTGCCAAAATTATTAAAAAAACATTATAGTTTATAAAAACTAAAAAATACGCTTTTTAGTTTGATTAACTCTAAAAGTGTGTTTTTTAGTTTTTTTAAACTATTTATTTTTTACTTTTTAGTTTGATTAACTATAAAAGCGAGTTTTTTAATTTTTTTAAACTATACTATTTAAATGAGGTCCCGGTACGGAGGACTAGAACTATAGTTCTTACAATAATTTAATTGTAAGTAAAACAAAGGCTAAATGCGAATAGGTCGAGCCAGCCAGGATTCGAACAGAGAATCTCCTGATCCGTAGTCAGGCGCGTTGTGCCACTGTCCCACGTAGGTTTGAATGTCATTCTACGTATTGCTCTTCACAGGTTACAAATAAAATCGCTCATCCTGGCGATCCTAATCATGATGATCTAATAAACTTATCAAACTATTTTAGTGTCCTTGATAAGTCTGCAACGTTTAAATGAAATCTGATCACTTAAAGTAGGGCAAAATCGAGCCCAAAGAGTCAGTTACAAACAAACATACAGGTGAAACTAATAAAAACGTATTAAAAACTAGAGCCATACCTTTGAAGAGAGCATTGTTCCAAGGACGATGCCGAGACGAGTCGTGGAGCGACCTTTCAGATGCATCTGATACTCTCACCAAAAGTACGATGCAGGATATTTCATTCATAAAAGGTGATCTGAACTCTCATTGGCCGATGCATACGGCACCGCTCCACCCACCCTTAAATCACGTGCGTACACATCCATTGACGGAGTTAACTGGCTGGGAGTACTCAATCAATGGATCGATTCTTCGGGCCGCTGTCCCAAATGACAAACGGAACTTAACAATGCGCAAGATAAATGACCGGGAAAATGGTCAATAAATCTTGATCCTAAGGGGGTTCCAGACAGGAGCGTTCTTTCAGGTGACACCCAAGTTGATGGGGGAAGGTTGGGAATTTTTGAAGGTTGTATAGACCGAATAATTAAGCCGAGAGGACCTTACACAGAAACCTGGGAAGAATTCGAGATGAGAATCTCCGAAAAGACCCGAGCAAAAAACTGGATTCATCGAGGAGCCGAATAGGTGCACATTTCCAAAAATTATATATGTAAGAAAGCCCCCTTCTTTCAATTCCTACTATTAGCTCACACTCTCCCTCTATATATCTCGTTCAAATTTTCAGTCGTTCATAAAATACTTTTTATTCCTCCACTCAAATTCAAATGCATTTTTCTTTTGAACTTGTAGTGGATGACACTGGATGTTAATACATTTTTCTCAAATGTTTAATTAAATTTAATCAATTAATTAAAATTTTTTTTAGATTTAAGTAGCATATATCTACCCATAGAGGGCACCAGATAAACTTAAAAAAAAATTAATGAAATTTATTTATAAAGGACTTTCTGCAATAGAGAGTGAAATAAAACTAGGAATTGACTTTATAATATTTTTATATATATATATATATATATATATATATATATATATGTTACTTGTTAGTACATGAAACGAGATGAATAATTTCAAATGTCTTTATTAAACTCCTCTATTCGAACGGATGACTCATACTTTCTTTTTTTCACGTCCCATCTTATGACAGGGGCCTCTTCATTATAGAACTTTGGAAGCACTCTTTAAACCGTTTCACATGAACGACTTTGACGGAGAGTCAATAGAGCTTTATCATTATCATCATCAGTGGCGCAACACCCTCAAAAACACTTTTTGCACAATCAAGCACTTTTAAACCTTTAAAAGTGTAGTATTCGCCCTCACTTAATAGACATCCTTGTACTTCGAATTTGCATATAAAAATACATATATTCTAAGAAAATAACAGTACCCAATGAAGAGGTATCCAAGTATGGTATTATTATTATTTTTTTCTTCTAATACAGCTGGCAAATGCTTAAGTTGTCTTTTATGCCATAAGCTGGGGCTGCCCCGACGTTACTACTTAGCCCCACCGACGTTACTCACTTAGCCAGAGGGTACGTGTAGCTTGAAAATAAGCTACGGACGCGGAATAACAATAACCCTCAACGCTCTATGATCCTGTTAGAGTAGTACCTAAAGTTTAACCGCCGGGACTAGAATCCGAAACCTGTGGTACCGAGCGTCAGCCACTCAGTCATCAGACCCCAGTATGGTATTATAAAATAGCCGAAAACAAGCAAAAAAAAAAGTATATTTTATTCGTAAAGAATAAAGATGTTCTATTTGTTTGTTCGTTCGTTCTGTTAGCTATTATGGAGCAGCCGAAGTCAAGCAAAAGAAAATGGTGCTTTTTAGGTAAAAATGCCCCACTTCTAATGAATCTCTTTCTTCTTGGCTTCCATGAAATCCTCTTACACTGAGGTAACTTTCGATAAGCGTCCGTGTTGAGAAAAATCTCTCAGCGCTGACTTGGTACAGGCTGACTGTAGGGTGCCAGTGGTTGCATTACGGAAGGATATGTTTGAATTGCCTGCTTAACATTTGATTTCAACATGAATTTCAGAATTTTCAAACAATAATAAGTATTCAATTCCTTCTATTAGCTCACACTCACCCTATATATATTTTGTTCAAATCTTCAATCGTTCATAAAACACATTTTACTCATCCACTCAAGATCAAATACATATTTTTTAACTTGCAGTGGATGTCACTTGATGTCGATACAGTTTTTTGAAATATTAATACAGTAATTAAATTTAATTCATTCATTTTAGTTTTTTTTTAGATTTAAGTTGTATGTATCTACCCATAGAGGGCGCCAGATAAACTTAAAAAATGAATGAAAATTATTTATAAAGGACTTTCTGCAACAGAGTGAATAAAAAGTAGGAATTGACTTTAAAAAATTATTTTTATATTACTTGTTTTCGTAAAAGAGTCAGGAATGGACCCCGAGACTTCTATGAAAATGTCCTCTTAGAGGCAACGGAGGTGGAAACAACATTCAAAAAACACATTGCAGAAGGTGGAATGCAAAAAGTAATGTGCCCACAGTCGAATATGGGTACCAAGGAACCCCACCACCGACTGCCAGAAACGTCAGTGATCTGCGGAGCACCCTGTGTCTAGCATGTTTGTCCATATTGTAACTTGGTTCAATTTCAATAAATGCCCTTTTATTTTTTACACATTAAAACAGATCAGAGTCCTAGAATTTTTTTTTTTTTTTTTTTTTCTTCTTCTTCTTCTTTCACTAAACTTTTTTTTTTGTTGTTGTTCTAATGCAGTTGGCAAACACTTAGACACTTGTCTTTGATGCCTTGTGGCAAGCGCTGCACAGACGTTATTCACTTGGCACTAACCAGGAGGTGCGTGTAGCTTGAAGATAAGATACGGACGCGGAGTAACAATACTCCCGCAACGCTCTACGATCGTGTTAGACCGGGACCTACGGTTTAAAGTGGATTCTGAACCACAACAAACATCCATGGCACCGGCGGGACTCGCACCGAAGCCTGTGGTACCGAGAGCCACAGCGTTAGCCACTCAGCCATTCAGACCCCTCTTTCATTAAACTAAAACCGGATATTGATGTTCCATGTTTTAGTTTTTCGTCCAAATCTGGGAGTTTCGGAAAAAGCAAAAAAAAATAACTTTCAAAGAACCTTATAAATTAGAATTTGGTTGTGGTGAGCTGCAATTAGCCTCTTTACCACCTTGGCAAGACAAAGTTCATCCTTTTTTAAGAATCACTGAATGCTTTATTCTTCGCAAACTGGGACCTTCTGGTACGCGACATCCCAGAAAACTTCCTCGCTCTGCGTTATAACCTCTACTTCTAAGCATTCATCAAGAAGTTAATCACCTCCGTTCGCTATACGAAGACGCTTTTATGAGTGAATCTAACACAAGATTTTAAAATATTGGTATTATTAAGTGCAATTATTCAATCGTACTGAAATGCGATAATAGTTAATCACATATAATTTTCTCACTGTAAAAGGAATGTTATCAATATAATGGCTATTTATATATATATATATATTATATATATTGTTAAGAACTGTTATTTTGCCTGATGTCTCATCTAAAACTTTTCTTTAGCTTATTGAAAATTACATGTCCTTAATAGGAAAACAAGTAATAAAAAAAAAAAATTAAAGTCAATTCCTACTATTTTTCACTCTGTTGCAGAAAGTCCTTTATAAATAATTTTCATTCATTTTTTTAAGTTTATCTGGCGCCATATTGGTAAATATATACAACTTAAATCTAAAAAAAAAAAAAAAACTAAAATTAATTAATTAAATTGAATGAATTAATTGATGTTTGAAAAAAACTGTATTCATATCCAGTGTGTAGTGTGAACCACTACAGTGTCATCCAATACAAGTTCAAAAGAAATGTATTTGAACTTGAGTGGATGAATAAAAAGTATCTTATGAACGATTGTAAATTTGAACAAGATATATATGTAGGGAGAGTGTGAGCAAATAGAAAGAATTGAATAACTAACTGAAAATAACTACATAAATTTAGTGTGAAAAATAAGTAATAAACTTTTTGTTTGGAATATAGCCTTTGTCAAATGGATGGAGAAATACCACACCAACACACTTCTCACTTGACGTGTGACATTTCCAAGTCGGGAAAAAAGCCCGAAGAGGGAAAATTCAATTCCATACATTTTCGTGTAGGTATGCGTTTCTTCTCAGTGCTTTTACATGCATGGTTTTCAGTATTGATCAGTATTTAAATTAATTTGTAGACAACATACGTTCAGTTTTATGGCAACGGCTCGCTTATTTCTGATGGTTAAAATTAGTCTGATAATTACTGGAATAATTGGACTTATAATAAGTCCAATCATCTGCAAACAGATTAGAAACTTGAAGGTTTGATTTGTTATTTATTTTTTAATTTTATTTATTTATTTTTATCTTTTATCTGCTAGTTTGCTTTTATTTTTTAATACGTCAGTTTTATTTTTACTTATTTATTCATTTATTTTCTTATTGTGGCATCTACATCCTAATTATACACAACTGCTCCCTAATTTTTAAATATTTTTTTGTTTTTTGAAATTTTTTTTTTTCTAAACTTTTGCTTTTTTTAATTTAAAAATTTTTTTATCATTAATTTTTATTATTATTATCTCAATTTACTTGAAGCCACTTTTTTTATTAATATTCTTTACTTTTAAATTTATTTTTACACACTCGCCACATGAGTTATGTAACCTACTTTAAATTCTAAACTAAGAGGTGAAGGTTAACATTTTTTTTGTATTCAGTGGAACTCCATAACTTCATCAATTGCCATTAGGGACGTATACCGAGTTGCCACTATTGTTGAAATATTTGTTCATCAATTGCCACTAGGGATGTATACCGAGTTGCCACTACTGTTAACGATTAATCTATGAATTATTTGTTCAACATTTGCTTTTCCGTATTATTATTATATGCTTCATTTATTTGTTTTATTTTGTTTCAAATGAAATATTTGTTCATCAAAAATACTCTGTGAAATATTTGTTCATCAAAAATAGTCTGAAATATTTGTTCAGCAATTTGCTTTACCGTATTATTAGAATTATTATTCGCTTTTTAATCAATATACGTTACTTTGTATCCATTGAAATATTTGTTCATCAAAGAGCTTCGTTGAAATATTTGTTCATTAAAAATCTTCCACTGTAATATTTTGTTCATCAAAACCACTCCATTTTAATATTTGCTCATCAAAAGTTTCCATTGAAATATGTGTTCATCAAAAACCTCCCAATAAATATTTGTACGTCATCTGCCTTTCGGTATTAATATTATTATTCAATTCCTTCTATTGGCTCCCACTCTCCCCTCTATATATCTTGTTCAAATTTTCAATCGTTCATAAGATACTTTCTATTCATCCATTCGAGTTCAAATACATTTTGTTTGAACTTGTAAATGGATGACACTGAATGTTAATAGAGTTTTTTCAAATATTAATTCAGTAATTAAATTTAATTAATTCATTTGGTTTTTTTTTTTTTTTTTTTTTTTTTTTTTTAGATTTAAGTTGATGGCGCCAGATGAACTAAAAAAAAAAAAGAACGAAAATTATAAAGAACTTTCTGCAATAGAGTGTCAAAAAGTAGGAATTGACTTTAAAAAATATTTTTTATATTACTTGTTATTTTCTTCATTTACCGAGAGGTTCTTTATTTCTCATTTGTGGGAACTGCATGCCTCAGTCCTCTATTCAATCTCCCCCTCCCCCTCCCCCAAGTTAGCGAACCACCGCTTAAGAGGTCTCGTTGTTGTTCGTAAAAGCGTCAACAAGTTCGACTAGACGAAGTCCAGTCAAAAGGGAAGTCAGTCCCCTTTTGTTGCGGTGGGGCCCGCCCAAGTCGACGAGGCCTTTTACACCCCGCGAAGAGTCAGAAAAGGGCTCCGTTTCTCTTTCGGCCGGCATTTCCGCAGATCTCCGTCTCCTGATGCTATCGGAAGCAGTAAATTAAAATTCCGAGATTCACATCCAGCAGTTCAATCGAACGGCAGTTTTTTTTTTTTTTTTTTTTAATAGCTGCCAAGTTATAAACTGCCCCATCATTAGAGCGAATCCAAGCCACGGTGCATTTTTTGCTTTGGTCAGGAATGCAGTTGCCAATGGGTGTGGACCAGCATCGGTTATTCTTTTCACCTTAAAACCGTGTACAACCTTAAAGATTTTTTGTCCTTCTATTTTTTCAATTTCTTCTATTAGCTCACACTCTCCCTATATTATATCTTGCTCAAATTTTCAATCGTTCATAAAATACTTTTTTATTCATCCACTCGAGTTCAAATGCATTTTTTTCTTTGAACTTGTAGTGGATGACACTGGATGTTAATACAGTTTTTTCAAATATTAACTCATTGATTAAATCTAATTAATTAATTTTATTTATTTATTTATTTTATTTTTTTAGCTTTAAGTTGCCTATATCTACCAATTGATGGCGTCAGATAAACTAAAAAAAAAAATGAATGAAAATTATTTGTGAAGGACTTTCTGCAATATAGGAAAAAAAGTAGGAATAGACTTTAAATTTTTTTTTTTTTTTTTTTTATGTTACTTGTTTTTTTTTCTCCTTGTTGAACAACAAACAGGCAAACGTGTACAACCTTAAAGATTTTTTTCCTTCTATTTTTACTCTTCGTCTTTGTTGTTACGACTCTCAAACACTAAAACCTCTATTAGTTTTAAAGTAATACCATATGACTTGCGCTTCTTGCCGCGTTTCGCGTGAACCATAAGTAACCTTATCAAAGCCCTTTTCAAAACAATAATTAACCTCTTGTTTATTAAATTTTATGATATGCACGAAATATGTATGCTTATTTATCAAGAAATATAGTGAATCAATTTAAGTGCTTCTTGTTTCCTGTGTACAATTTCTACTTAAGGTATGAATAAACTTCAAAAAAAAAAAAAAATTTTTAAATCAACAATAATATATATAGGCTTCTAATCAGTAAGCAATATATATAAATGTATTTATAAAAAGTTATATGAAGTTCTTTTCGTATAGAGTATATGTCGAAGATTTCTTCTTGTTTATTAATCAACCTAGCTTTAAATAGAAAACTAAGTTATCATTAAATCTTTACAGAAAATCATTTTACATTGTCTAACTAAACCAGTTACACTGTCAGCTAATTCATTATAGGTAGTTAAACTACTAAAAACCGCAATTGGGTTCTGCAACAGAGTGATTGAAAGTCATACTGTCGTTGGCAGACAGAAAGAAGAAGATGAATCGTTTTGGGCGACTTGCATCCTAAGGGAACTCTTACGATAAACGTAACCATTAGTAACGATAATGGGTAAAAGAGTAAATTATGTAAAAGTAAGTAAACGGAACCATTAGTTCGCTCGAACCATAAGTGCACGATAATGATTATGCGAAATTTAGATTGTTTTGTTACGCGTTTAGTAGATCAGCGGTTGCCAAACACTTTTCTGGGTCACACAATCGCAGAATATACACAGTCCAGTCAATGCGACCACCTGTCAAAAGCCAGAATAACCACCTTTGGCAGAGCGGACCGCTGCTACGTTTCTACATTACGTCAACGATTGAAATGCCTTCCGAAGCCCTAGGACATCCTTTATATACACTCCACTGCAATGTGCTGCCACCTGCCTTTTGTAATTGGTTACTTCACATTAACGTCGAAAGTAGGTGGTGGCACATTATTGTGACTGGACTGCGCGTGTGTGTGTGTGTGTGTGTGTGTGTGTAGTCACAAAACAAATTATCTATTTATTCTAAATAACACATTTATGTTTAAATTAAACTACAAAGTGAGATTTTCAATTAGAACTAAATATCATTGTATTTGTTATGTTGCCGAAAACTGGTTGGACGCACTCCGTGAATGCAATAACTGTGGTTTAACACTGCACGTGGCTTGAAGTGTTTGTCATTGCAGACTTACACAGTGGTAAGGGCTCAGTTGAAAACAAACTCTTTGGAATGAGAATATAACATTATGAAGGATTTCGATAGCTGAGGGTATGAATGGACAGAGAACGTATGTGGAACGGTGGTGCTCGGTCTTTGAACTGATGCAAAGTTCGCAAAACGTTATGGTTGAGATCAGGGGTGGGGAGACATCTGATTGGAAGCATTTCGAAGTCATGGTGGTCCTGTATTGGGATGAAGTCCTTGACTCCATTGTCAGATTATGTGCTGCAGCAGTTGGTCCTGCTTTCTTATTAACGGATGATGACGTGCATATGTCCCCACAGAGTTCTGATCGTCGGCTATTACCTGGCGAGTGGTCTGGTTTGTTCCTCTAAGGTATTTGGCGAGGGAGGGAACTGCGCATAGGAAATGTGCTCGCCCGACCTTAATCCCAACGATGGGATGCCGTACTATGTAAATATTTCTCACCCTATGCCCCACTGCTCTACATGAGGAATGGCCATTACTTGACTCTGATAATGATGATGCTCATTTAAAGCATGTCCACATGATGTACTTTGTATGCAGGCGATGGGTGCTCACCTACCATTTTAATGTAGGTCTTGTTTGTTTGTTTTGACTTTGAACAACTTTTTGTTAATGACTTCATCTTATAACCATGAAAATTCTATACGTTTACGTCTTTTAAACAAAGCAAAAACATTACATATTTCCATTAACATTATATATACTGAACATAAAAAAAATCCTTGAATATGATCGCAGCACCACCTACCAGTCCAATTATGAACCTAAACCATCTAGGGGCCAATCAAACACACACATACAAAATTTCATTAAAATCGGTCCAGCAGTTTAGCAGAAGTTCAGTGGCAAACACACGTACAGTAGAATCATATATATATAAATTATAGGCAGACAGATCTTTATGAATGGATTTTTTTAAAAACAGTTCATTAGTAAAGTTCTTAGTATATAACATTACGAAGAGGAGTCGGTGTAAAAAAATCTGCTTCAGGATTGTGAAATTTTTATTAGATTGCTCGCTCCTGTTTCGTATCTATAAAACTGATTATTCGTCTTTGTTAGAGAATGCAAGATGTCCTTCGCGTCGTTTTCTTCACTTCAACAGTCATGAAATTGAACAAGTAATATAAAAAAAAAGTCAATTCCTACTTTTAGTCCTTTATAAATAATTTTCATTCATTTTTTTAAGTTTATCTGGCGCCATCTATGGGTAGATATATGTAACTTAAATCTAAAAAAAAGTAAAATGAATGAATTAAATTTAATTACTGAATTAATATTTGAAAAACCGTATTAACCTCAGTGTCATCCACTACAAGTTAAAAAAAAATGTATTTGAACTGGAGTGGATGAATAAAAAGTTATTTTATGAACGATCAAAAATTTGAACAAGATATATAGAGGGAGAGTGTGATCTAATAGAAGGAATTGAATAAGTGATCAAATACAAATGCTATAATGCTGTATGTTAAAGGACACCTAAAGCTCAATTCTGAAGAAAAGAAAGACAAAAACAGTAGCGATGCAAGACATTTAACAAATGTGGTAGCAGAAAACAGAACAGTGTGACACCTCCTCTTAAGAACAAAGCAACACAGAGATCTCTCATCCGGAAAATACACAGGCCAGACTGCACCATACGAAAAATTAGCTTATACCAGACAAAACTATATCCTCAACTGTACAGTTTTGATTAACAACTGCTAAACCATTAATTAGGATAGTGTTCTTCGAGCTGATCAATTTGACTTGATTTCATTTGTGACTATAATTGCATATGTGTAGCAAATGCAGAATCGACCAGGAAGCATCCCGTGCACTGCACGCATGTTGTGTTTCCATGACTTTCCATGATCGTGTCTTCTGAGAATCTCTTTCTCTAGTCCAACAGAGAAACTTTCCAACTGGCTGATTTGTTGTACCTATTCCTCCACATAGTTTTCATATTGAAACCATTGATCGAGCTTCGAACCAGAAGAAACAGTAATAAAATAGAGCTCGCATCACTAAGTAAACGGATTTGTTCGTGCACTATTGACATGAGTTGGACAGAGCAAATGTTTCAATAGGTATGCCCTTGAAAAGAGACAGTATTTATGCATTTCACAGATGGGGCCTGATTGCCGAGCGGCTAGCTCTCTGGCGCTCGGTACCACAGGTATCGGGTTCAAATCCCGGTGTTGCCATGGGTTTTTGTAGTGGTTTCGGAATCCACTTTAAACCGTAGGTCCCGGTCCTAATAGAATTGTAGAGCGGCATTGTTACTCCGTGGCTTATCTTCAAGTTACACGCCCCCCCTGGGTAGTGCAAAGTGACTAACGTCTGTGCAGCCCTTATGGCATAAAAGTTCATGGTCTATTTTCCAGCTACATTAAAAAAAAAAACATTTCATAGATGCACAGGTATGGATTCATTTGTTATACTGAATGTAAACGAATGTTTTCAGAGCTACATTATATACCATATGTATTCGTCTCTAAGCCGATTCGTGTATTAGCCAGGTATGGTTTTTTTTTTTTTTTCCAAAATGACCAAAAATTCAAAACCGGTATAGAAGTCGGAAAAAAAAATCTCATAACATTTAAATATGTCGCCATCAGGACTGTGGGTTTTAAGTGTTGGTTTCAAAACATCCTACGGTAAGTTAAAGGATCAAAGTAATTTTCCTAGTTTAATGTCATTCAATTAATTCTATTAGCTCACACTCTCCCTATATATATTTTGTTCAAATTTTCACTCGTTCATGAAATACTTTTTTATTCCTCCACTCGAGTTCAAATACATTTTTTTTTTAACTTGTAGCGGATGACAATAGATGTTAATACAGTTTTTCAAATATTAATTCAATAATTAAATTTAGGTTTTTTTAGTTTTAAGTTGCATATTTCTACCAATAGATGGCTCCAGATAAACTTAAAAAAATGAATGAAAATTATTTATGAAGGACTTTCTGCAATAGAGTGAAATAAAAGTAGGATCAGATTTAATTGAAACGTTGTAGACTTATCAAGGACCGATGACACTAAAATATTTTGATAAGTTTATTATCTCAACAGGTTTATTAATACGCTTTTATAAGTGATTTTATTTTAACTTATGAAGAGCAATTTAACCCATGTAGAATGAAAGTACTTGAGACCTACGTGGGACAGTGGCACAACGGATAACGCGCCTGACTACGGATCAGGAGATTCCCTGTTAAATAAAATTTTGGATATTTTGCATCTTTTTAAGACAATTCAAGTTAGTGATTTTTTTTTTTTTTTCATGAGAAATCAGGGCAGCCAAGCGACGCCAAGGGGAAAGTGAGTCAAAATCGGAAGTCAAACAACGCGCCGTTGACCACAAGCCGCGTCTAAACAAGTAATATAAAAAAAAAAATTAAGTCAATTCCTCCTTTTTTTTTTTCCACTCTATTGCAAAAAGTCCTTTATAAATAATTTTCATTCATCTTTTTTAAGTTTATCTGGCGCCCTCTATTATTAGATATATGCAACTTATATGCATCTGAAAAAAACTAAAATTAATTAATTAAATTTAATGAATGAATTAATATTTGAAAAAAAAAAAACAGTATTAACATCCAGTGTCATGCACTACAAGCTCAAAAAAAAAAAAAAAAATGCATTTAAACTGGAGTGGATGAATAGAAAGTATTTTATGAACGATTGAAAATTTGAACAAGATATATATAGGGAGAGTGTGAGCTAATAGAAGGAACTGAATGACACGAGAAGTGAGGTGAAGCGGTCTTTGTTTCCGGACACTCGCGAGTCCACCTGCTCCGCAAGCAAGGAACAAGAGTCAGGCCCAAAGGCAGCCTAACGACCGCCGCCTAACCAGGGCCTATTCGTGCACCATCCGAAGAAATAATAACGAATAGAAGGAACAGAAAAGAAAAAAAAAATCCCCTCTCAAATGAAAAGCCGCAGATCTCAGATAAAGCTGATGATCGTAGCATGTGTCACGCGGAATCGCAGGTAGTTTGGCTTGATGGATGAGGGCCGCCCACGCCCCCTATTTTTTCTCAAACGAGGCCGAAACCACCCTCCCCCTTCCACGAGATCCTTCCCCCTCCTTTAATTAGGAACCGCAGCCGACAACAGCTGCTGAACTGACATCGATTTTCTTTTAGCGCTATTATTATTATTATTGCCACCAATTATTAATCCCTCAGAGGGATTTTTTTTTTCCGCAGGCAAGGGGGAGGGGGCGTCTCCAAATCAAAGCGCGTCCATGTGTCTTTAATGGTTTGGTTTGTCGCTCTACGGTCATCTTGTACACACTTTAGGCTAAACAGGCCGGGACCTACAGTTTAAAATGGATTCGAACCACTTACAAACAGCCAGCCAGAGCTGCTCTGTTTTGTTCAGATAAAAATCCTTAACTTCTTTTTAACATTGTATACAATATCTTTTCTCTTTAACATTGCATACAATATATTTTTCTTTAACATTGTATACAATACGGCGTCCTCACGGGAGTAGATTTGGTTTGTCGCTCTACGGTCATTGTGTGCACACTTTAGGCTCATTAGACCCGGACCTGCAGTTTAACGTGGATTCCGAACCACTCATACACATCCATGTCACCGCCAGGATTCGAACCTGAAGCCTGGGATACCGAAGACCAGAGCGCTGGTCACCAGGTCGCAGTATCTTTTAATGGAGACAACAAAGATAAACCCCTCTAGATAAACACTGAAGCGCGCCGGGACCTATCGAATGTGTCTGCGCAAGATGTGTAGTACGATATCAGCATCCAAGAGAGTATTTATTTTAAATAATCAAAATTCATGTATCGAAAACTGAGTGAATTGCTTTGTGTCAATAAAAACAAAGCATTGAAGCCTGTGGTTCCATAAATGTATGAGTTTTAAAGATTGATGAATACTTGGGCGCATTGAAATAAAACAAGTAATATAAAAAAAAAAAAAAATTTAAAAGTCTATTCCTACTTTTTTTCCCTGTATTGCAGAAAGTCCTTTATAAATTATTTTCATTCATTTTTTAAGTTTATCTGGCGCCATCTATTGGCAGTTATGTGCAACTTAAGTCTAAAAAAAACTAAAATTAATGAATTTATATTTGAAAAACTATATTGACATCCAGTGCCATCCACTACAAGTATTACTTATAGTACTTGTTTCGCTAAGCACTCTCGGAAGCCCGTCGCTCATCCAGGTTTTCGTTTCAATACCCGACGGAACAACATGCTAAATTTGCCATTTCTACTTTGATTTAATGTTATTTTTTTTTTTCTTCCTTATTTACAAAGGACTAACGATCTTTTTACTTTCTCTATTTTTTTGTTCTACAAAACATAAATTGACGGAAAATAGCAAGCACAGACAGCTTTCTACTATTAGATTGGATAGGAGAGTCGAGTACCTGTGCACGTAGTGCACATCTGCTCAGAATTCAAACATAATAAAAACAAAGTATCACAAAATTATCAGGAATTAAAAAATTTAAAGCAAACAGTTAATAGGAGAGAAAGCAGTTAAAAAAAAAAAAGGGGGAGGGGACAAATTAGCAGACGACAATCAAGCAATATCAAAATACATAAATGCCCAATAGAAGTATATAAATACGTAAATACATAGCAGACACATATATAAATACATATATAATGGAAATAAATAGGAATTATAAATATACAAATATCAAAAATAAAAAATAAAAACTTTAAGGGGACAGAAAACATACGAACAACATTTGAAACTGAAGATCGAAAGTAAAGTTTGTTAATGCAGGGTAGAGTTTGATGTTTTCAGAAATGGAATGATTTTTTTCTTTTTAACATAGTTCCGCAGTACACACTGCCAAGGCAGAAGAGAGGACGATGGGAGAATTCTTAGAACTGGAGGGTAGTATTGCAGATGGGTCATAGAACAGACAGCTTTCAATCGGTTAAGTGTTAAAAGCGGAACTTCTTTGTTAGTTATAGCTGTAGACTAGCGCCAACAAGCATTATCTCTTTTTCGGGGAGCAGACATATGGGAATCCAATATAGGTGAATTAGATCTCACATGTGGCAGAGTGCGCATTTTAAGCTCCAGCCAGCGGCTTTTTCTTTTGACGTGAGTTCTAATATTATTGATTGCGTATGGAAAGATTGCGGACACATAGCATCATCGTGAATAGTGGTGAAATTATTAAAAGTATAGCGTAGCTAGTGCTTGTTTGGGTTATTTGTAAAACATTTCAACCCCAAAATGGCTGCTGAACAACGGGAACAACGGGGTGCTTATGAACAACTAAGACTGAACATAAAAGCGTAACACTGCTATCCTGAACGAGCTACCCTAAACGAACCGATTTCATTCGTGTTTACTCATCCAAAGAGCATTTCAATTCAAAGTCTTTCAAAACAAATACTTTTATACGAATCGAGAGATCTTTTAGAGTTCTGCGGGCTTCACGAATCCCAATTCCAGATTCATTGAAGAAATACTAATCTTAATACTAGAACAGTTTCGGTGAGATCTGTCGACTCAAGACATTTTCCTGAGCCCCATTGCTGAGTAAAGGTCTCTGGACACTCACTGCTGAATCGTCTTTGGATTGGGTGGAATAATTGAATAATTGAATTTCAAAAATTCCAAGAATTCGTGTTATTCAATTCCTTCTATTAGCTCACACTCTCCCTATACATATCTTGTTCAAATCTTCAATCGTTCATAAAACATTTTTCCTTCATCCACTCGAGTTCAAATACATTTTTTTTTTTTTTTGAACGTACAGTGGATGACACTTGATGTCAATACAGTTTTTTCAAATAGTAATTCATTCATTAAATTTAATTAATTAATTTTAGTTTTTCTTAGATTTAAGTTGCATATATCTACCCATAGATGGAGTCAGATAAACTTAAAAAAATGAAAGAAAATTATTTATAAAGGACTTTCTGCAATAGAGTGAAAAAAAAAAAAAGGAGGAATTGACTTAAAAATTTTTTTTATATTACTTGTTTTAATTTCCGTTATTCACTTGATTAAACCCATATTAAGGAATATTAAAAATTTACGATAACACAGATTAGATAAAAACTTTAAAAATTAATTACTATTTGTTAATTTTAATGGGCATATCACGACAAGCAATATATTTCTGTTAAGGCGGTTCCGACGAAAGGTGGGTGTAGGGCTCTTGTTGGGTGGTCGAATGAGGTGGCAAAGGAGGGCAGAGAAAGTGTATTGAGCTGGTTGGAATTTGGAGAAAGTCGTCAAGACCCTTTAAAAGTTGTTGATTGGAGCACCGTTGAGAAGGGTCGACGGGACCCAGAGCAGGGATGGGCAAACTACGAAAAACTGCGGAAGGTTACATCCGGGGCCGCGGATAGAATTTTAATTTGCCGGTCCGAGACAAATTAAAAGAAATATATATATTCATATATTATATATCCATCTCCTTTTCTACTTCGAGGAAATATTTTTTCTTCTTCCTTTTTTTCAAAGGACTGATGATCTTTTTACTATCTCTATTTTTGTTCTATAATTGACGTTTTTTTTTTTAACAACGATTTGACGACCTTTTTTTTATATCGACGGAAAAGTACAGAACGCTTTTAATTCGTAAAAAGTGTCAACAAGCGTTCTCTCTTTCTCGGGGAGCAGACATATGGGAATCCAATATAGGCGAGTTAGACCTCACATATTGGCAGACGGCGCATTTTTAATCTCCGGCCAGCGGCTTTTTCTTTCGACGCGAATTATAATATTATTGATTGCGTATGAAAAGATTGAGGATATATAGCATCATTGTGAATAGTGATGAAATTATTAAAAGTATAGCGTAGCTAGTGCTTGTTTGAGTTATTCGTAAAATATTTCAAAAATGAAGTATATATATCATTGGTTAATATTATTATGAATATTATGATAATAATAAATGGTTATTAATATAATAAATATTTTTTAAATTTCAGAAAATTTATCTTGGTCCGGCAAACTTTTCTTCTTTCGATTTTTGGTCCGCGACCGAAAAAGTTTGCCCATCCCTGCTTTAAAGAGTTGATTGGAGCTCCGTTAGGGGGTGAGGTCGAAAAGTGTCGAGAGGCCACGTTGATATTCCTGAGTTCACATCGTTCATTTTACTTTGTAAATAGAGTGGATCAATTTGTTCTGCTAATAGTCACGTGTAAATATATATTCTAATAAATGTGTAGATGGCAATTCTTCTACAGTAGGAAAAAAAAGTAAAAGAGAAAGTTACCTGAAATGTACTAGTAATTCCCAAACTATACATAAATAGGTTCTTTACACTGAACTTAAATGTATAACGAAAGAGTATACTTTTATGCGCACTCATAATACTGAAATTCGCTAAACTCATTCAAAGGATAATAAACCACGTTTTTTATACTTAAATTATGAAAGAAACGTTATTTGCCACTCAGCGCATCAACTAATTTCAATAGCTACAAGCCAATACATGATGTAAAATTTACTCACTGATTAGAAAAATCATCAACCAATTTCATTAAATATAGCTTATGAGTTACAGGAGTTATTCACTACATTAGACGATCATCCCTTAATTCCAATAACTACAACCCATAAATGAAGTAGAAATTACACACTACATTAGAAAATCTTTAACCATGTTCCATAACCACAGCCGAGACATGAAGCGCACATTACTCATTAAACGTCAACGCGGTTCAGTATCTACGAGAAGAGAATCATCATCAACAAAAACCGACTTAAAAATGGCAATTTATGTCATCATTTTCTGTTAGCTTACGCCATTTATAAATTGAATTGAGATCATTTCACAAAGATTCAAGTCCGTCATTTCGGTTCCAAGACAAATAGAAGAAGAAGGGACAGACATGAAATGTGAATTTCTATGCGCTCGTAGTAAGAAGCCCAAGGGAGCGCTTCCTGCATCACAGAATGAACAGCAGTTGCTCTACCTCAGGGCACAACCTCGCATCGAATTCATCTCTTGATCAATATCCATTCAGTATTCCTTGTAATGCTGATTGCACTAATGAAGATGAAGGAATATCGCTTCAGCGTGCTACGAATCCACCGAAATCTATATTTTATATACATATATGCATATATTTACAGGAGATCTTTTCGATCTTTGCATCTGATTCATTCAATTCCTTCTATTAGCTCACACTCGCCCTATATATAAATTTTCAATCGTTCATGAAATACTTTTTATTCATCCACTCAAGTTCAAATACATTTTTTTGAACTTGTAGTGGATGACACTGGATGTTAATGCAGTTTTTTTCAAATATTAATTCAGTAATTACATTTAATTCATTCATTTTAGTTTTTTTTAGATTTAAGTTGTACATATCTACCAACAGATGGCACCAGATAAACTTAAAAAAGGAATGAAAATTATTTATAAAGGATTTTCTGCAATAGAGGGGAAAAAAAGTAGGAATTGACTTAAATTTTTTTTTTTTTTTTATATATTACTCGTTAAAGAGAAACATTGAAGAAATATTCAACTCATTCGTTTCCATCTGAAATAGTTTGGAGTGAAATCAATGTCATTAATCCCTTATCAATAATTTTTTTTTAATTTTAGGCTAATTCTAATATACAGTTATTTTTAATAATTATTTCACTATTTATTAAATTATATAAATTAAAAATTTTACACTATTGTTAAACTCATAAAAAAAATTAAAAACCTACACTGTCATAATATGCGCCACCCTTTTCACGAAGCATTGTTCTAAGTATGAATCAGTGCATGAAATCTAACATCAAATTAAAATTTCATCATACCAAGGATAAATAAATAAAATAATAAAAAAACACCCATTAAATTCAAATGGGGAATATTTATATATATTTATTTATATTGATTAACGATTCTTGAACTAAATATCATAGAAAAGCAATTCTACTTTAAACAAGTAATATAAAAAATATATTTTTGAAGTCAATTCCTACTTTTTATCACTCTATTGCAGAAAGTCTTTTATAAATAATTTTCATTCATTTTTTTAAGTTTATCCGGCGCCATCTATTGGTAGATATATGCAACTTAAATCTAAAATTAATGAATTAAATTTAATAAATGAATTAATATTTGAAAAAACTATATTAACATCAAGTGTCATCCACTGCAAGTTACAAAAAAAAAAAAAAAAAAAAAAAAAAAAAAAAAAAAAAAAATGCATTCGAACTCGAGTGGATGAATAGAAAGTAATTTATTAACGATTGAAAAATTTGAACAAGATATATATATAGGGAGAGTATGAGCTAATAGAAGGAATTGCAAAAATGACGCCTTTTGTTTATTTAAAAATAACTGAAAAATAATCTTATTTCAGTGAGTATCCCAATCTTTCTTTAAATAAAAATATTTAATAGTTTGTGCAGGTCATTTCAAACTTTTTTTGAGTCATCCAAATATTGATACGCTATAAAATAGTAATTTGACATCGTATAATTTCCCCTTACAAATTACGACGTTGTTGATTTAAAAACGATCAAGATTTTTTTTTTTTTTTTCCCCTCATGAATTTGGCTCTGCTCCACATAGAAAAAAGAAAATATACTGGATTTCAAAATGTTCTAGCTTTTGAGTTTTGTAATATACACATGCACACTTAAATAACTTATACAACAACTTATTAACAAGTAATATATAAAAAAAATTTAAGTCAATTCCTACTTTTTTTTTTTCATTGTATTGCAAAAGTCCTTTATAAATAATTTTCATTCATTTTTAAGTTTATCTGGCCCCATCTATGGGGCCAGATGCAACTTAAATCTAAAAAAAAAAAAAAATTAATTAAATATTAATTAAATATAATTACTGATTTAATATTTGAAAAAACTGTATTCACATCCAGTGTCATCTACTACAAGTTCAAAAAAAAAAAAAAAATAAGTGCATTTGAACTGGAGTGGACGAATAAAAGTTTTTTTATGAACGATTGAAAATTTGAACAAGATATATATATCTAACTATATATATGAGATGTATATGAGCTAAAAGAAGGAATTGAAAAGAGATTTCTCTGACATTCCAGCAATTGTTTAGAGAGGAAAGGTCGTCATTTCTTTCTCCAAATATTTGCAGAGAATAATCTGTTTTTGTTCCAGGACATTAGGAAAGATAACATCTAAATCGCTCATTCGATTAAGGGTCTGGCAGTGATTGATATGAGGTGTCGTTTGGAGAAAGAATGGTCCTCTTTCCTCCCCCTCCCCATGCATGCGGGGATCAGGGGGTCAGACCCCGGTGGGCGAGGAGGGTCCATTAGCGAGAACTTAATTACGGTTTGGGCCGTCGCGGGAAACGGTGGTTACGGAGGTGGTGACATGGTGATTTGATTTATGACTTCCAGTGGATCACGTGTTGCCAAAGAACGGCGGGCTTCGTTTGGTAGGCAGGCCTTCGAAGATGTGCGGCGATCATTTTCCTCACGTATAGAAAACTACACCTTTCAGAAAGAATAGAATAGGGGACATGCATTTCTCGATGTACAAAAAAACGTTTGGATTTTTGAAGTTTTGTCTTTATTTTTGCGGTAATTCCTCTAAATTTTTCTCCAACCTTAGTTAAATGCATCTTACCGAGAGAAGGTTGAAGGTCAAAACCCATTTGACACGCTACTCTTTTAAAAAAACATTTTATCCGGAACTCTAGAGCAAGGGTCTCCAAACTACGGCCCGCCAGTGTCATCCATCCGGCCCGCGACAGCGAACAGCTTATTGTTGCTGTAATAAGTTGGATAAAAAGACACACAATGATAATAACTAGGTTTTATTGACTTGCTCGGTAAAGCTTAATGACAAGCATAATTTGTAGAAAATTTAATTTAAGCATAACAACTAACAAATAAGTGAAATGAATCCCACTAACATTATAAACTAGTGAACATCCCGCGGTAGTTATGTTGGGGTAAAGAGTATCACATATGTATGTATATCGATGTTTGAAATTTATATATCCTGAATCAAACCTATGATTTTTATCCTGAAAATCCCTCAGGAACGGAAAAGCTAAATTAACGTGAATGAAACCGAGGAGTATCCAGTTGTAAAAAATACTAATGAGATTTATGTAATTGTGATTTTTCACTGACAGTAGTTTGTAGTTGGCAAGCGTATGCTCGATCAGAGAACGTGCTCGGCGACTGGTCTAGAAATTATAGATAATGGCGGAAAAATTAAAACGCTTTTCGCCCTTGGTGCTTATTGGAGTAAACAGTATGGCCCTAAGGCTGGAAAGTTTGGAGACCCCTGTTCTAGAGTGCATAAAACCTCTGCTCTTTCTTTCCCATAAATGTTTCTGATGCTCCTACGAATAACGAGCTCCTTAAATAAAAATCCGAGTTTCTTGTTCGTCTGACCTGCAGGAATCTTTTCAATGATATGTGCCTGAGCCCCCCTTCTACATTTAGAATATCGAATTTGAATTAACAGTTCCTGCGGGATTATTAATAAGGTACGTAAAAAATTAATTTTTTTCTTTAAAAATAATAATAATAAGTAGTTGCTTCAAATAGTTAAAAAAATAGAAAAAAAAAAGAGAAGGGAATTTAAAAAAATAAAATAAAGGGAAAAAAATATTTTTAAATAATAAATTAAATTCAGAAATTATGTACAATGAAATCAATCCTTTTTCTTTAAAATTTCAACACTGTCCCATCCTTTTGCTTTTTAAGAAATGGTGCACAAAAAAAAAAAAAAAAAAAAAACGACGACGATACGACGTCCTCACGGGAGTAGGTTTGGTTTGGTTTGGTTTGGTTTGGTTTGTCGCTCTACGGTCATTTTGTGCACACTTTAGGCTCATTAGACCCGGACATACGGTTAAAAGTGGATTCCGAACCCCTCACAAACATCCATTCCATCGCCAGGATTCGAACTTGAAGCCTGTGGTACCAAAGGCCACTTGGTCACAGGGCAAGAAGGAATTCGTAGGTCAGTCTAGTAGGTCAGTCGCTACATGTTGGGAACATCGAACCCACTACTCTCAGAAACGAGGAGACAACGATGCGAGCAGGAGAATCTCGGGCTGGCAGCCTGACGCGAGTTTTTCCTCTCACGCAAATGCAGGACACACAAAAGTTGACGCTAAAAAGCCCTCCCGGCATGCAATCGTCAGCCGTCGGTGAGTTGTCCGAGATATGCACGAGGGGACGTGAGATTAAAATTTATCCATTTAATCTGATGAGTGCATTGTAAAATTTAGATACAGCAATCATTTCAATCTTGCTTTCAATTCCTTCTATTAGTTCACGCTCTCCCTCTATATATCTTGTTCAAATTTCCAATCGTTCGTAAAATACTTTTTATTCATACACCATAATTTTGATTTTGCTAGAACGACGGAATACTTTGTCGGATATAAATATAGTCTACAAGGGTTCAGAGTTTGCCAACGCGTATTCAACGTGCACATACACAACTCTAGAGCAGGGTTGGCCAACCCGTGGCCCGCCTTGAATATTTTTTGGGGCCCGTGAGATTTATCACACTTTTACAAAATACATATATTTTATAAGGGTCAAAGTAGTGAAAGCCAATGTAATAAAAAATACAATATGTGTGCATCCATATATTCAAAATTACATCAAATATGCAGAAGAAATAAGAAAACTTACAGCTGCTTTTGAAAGCCGACTCAGCAATTTAGAGTTAGACAAATACAACACAATTTTCGAAATGTATTCATCTCCTTTCATGTTGATTTCGAATCGCCTCCAGAATATCTCGAAATGAAACTGATTGACTCACTATGCAATATTGAATTAAAACACATTTTTGAAACATCAGATTCAAAAATAGATTTTTACAACATCACAAAAGAGAATTTTTCCAATTTGAGAAATCTGGCACAAAAATTTGCTAGCTTTAGTTGAACATACACCTCAGAATTTTTTTTTCGAAAATGAAATTGACCCAACATAAAACACTCTCAAACATAACAGATGCTAACCTGCAACACCCATTACGATGTGCAAATATTGATGATGAAATTGAGATGGATTTGCAAAAGCTAAGTGGAAAATGGAGAAGCAAACATCGCACTTGTCAAATAAATATTTCTTAATGATTTCATTTTTTATGTTTTTATTTAAATTTATTTTTATATTTCAGTTTTAGTGTTATATATTCCTTTACAATGTGCGTCTAGTATCATTATTATTATATTATCTATGTTTAGATGTAAGAATAATAGTAAACAGAAAAATAATTAATCATTATGTTTCAATATTTCACTCCAAAAATATGTCTCGAGTGGATCTAATTCTAATATAGGGGCATATAATTTTATATGCGTACCGCGGAATTAGGATGCGTTTCCAAAGTGATCAACCTCTGAGTTCAAATGCATGCACAGCGTCTACGCGTATGTAATTCAGTGAGCACACTGAATTACATACATAATAAGTTACATATAAGTGTTTTACATATTAAGTGAGTAATGCTCACGTCAAAAAAAGCACTGCTTTTGTCCATTTTTTTTTCAGTTGTTAACGAAGCATTTTCATGTACAAAGTTTAATGTTCGTCAATGTTCTATAACCTAATTGGAACACTAGCACGAAACACAAGGTGGCCGCAAGATCATTTGGGTTGGCCACCCCTGATCTAGAGGGATTTATCCTTGGTATCCCCGTTATCCGGCAAAATACATCCTTCGGTCCCGAACGTGCGAAATTCAAGAACGCTTACCGTAAGATGAAGAATACCTGCCGTCCGTTGGCGAGCGGGAGGAGAGAAATGTGCGCCAAAGGCATCGCCAAACGTTTCTCCGGATCGGGGCACATGCAAGCCTTCTCCCAGCTATTAGAAAGAGCGGGAAAAATCAAAGGGTGGAGAACGGAGGAGAGCGGGGAGAGAGGGAGCTGCCGACGTGAAGCCGGCGGTGCCTTTGAGTGGCAGAAGAGAACCAGGTGCTTCGGGGAGGGGGGGAGAGAAGATTCTAAATAATGGCAACGCCAAAAGTTCTCGAGTTCGTAAGATAGTGTTGCACGCACACGAGCCTCTTGGAAAGGGAAATTAGAAGGATGTTTCCTGCGGGTGCTCCAGAAGGGGGGGGGAGAAGAGGGGGGAGTGCTGCTTCGTTTGAACTTTTCTCTGCCGAGGGATTGTTGCAACATTTGCGGCGGTTCGCACAATTTCGAACGCCGCTTTGCGTGCGCCGCCGGTGGGGAAGGCGAACTTTTGACAGCACTTTCCACTCCGCTGTAATTGGGGGGCTCTGCTTTTGATCCCTTAAATGATTTGTAAGAATTTTTGAAAAAAAGGGGGGGTCCTTCTCCCCTTCCCTTTGCTCGAATTCGTAATCACCCTTCGAAGAGTTTCGGATTAAAAGGTTCCTTAAGAAAATTAAAACATTCTTTTTTTCTTCAGATTGGATGGGGAGGAATTCTTTTTTTTTTTTTAATCATTTAATCAGTGAACATTTCTTAAACTTTTTCTCCTAATGAAAGTATTTTCTGCAAGAGACATTCTTCTAAATTTTTTTTTCTTTGCTTGCGCATCGATAAAGCGAAGAAAATTTTTATTATTATTAATCTTCAATGCTTTTTTCCCACAGAGCTGCTCTGTTTTGTTCAGGTAAAAATTTTTAACTTCTTTTTAACATTGTATACAATACCTTTTCTTTTTAACATTGTATACAATATCTTTTCTTTTTAACATTGTATACAATATCTTTTCTTTTTAACATTTTTCTTTTTAACATTGTATACAATATCTTTTCAATATCTTTTTCTTTTTAACATTGTATACAATATCTTTTCTTTTTAACATTGCATACAACATCTTTTCTTTTTAACATTGTATACAATATCTTTTCTTTTTAACATTGTATACAATATCTTTTCTCTTTAACATTACATACAACATCTTTTCTCTTTAACATTGCATACAACATCTTTTCTTTTTAACATTGTATACAATTCGGCGTCCTCACGGGAGTAGGTTTGGTTTGGTTTGTCACTCTACGGTCATCTTGTGCACACTATAGGCTAAACAGACCGGGACCTAGAGTTTAAAGTGGATTCCGAACCACTGACAAACATCCATGCCACAGCCAGGATTCGAACCTGAAGCCTGGGACACCAAAGACCAGAGCGCTAGCCACCAGGCCGCTTGCACAAAGCTGGATTCAAAAGGAAGCTTGATGTTTGGGTGCTACACCAATTAACACACACACACACAAACGATGGATCGAATTTCTTAAACGGTGTTAACTGGGGATGAGAAATGGGTCACATAAGACAACATTGTACTCCCATCTGCTCAGAATTCAAATATAATAAAACAAAGTATCACTGAATAACAGGAAAAAAAAAATTAATTAAAGCAAACAATAAATAGGAGGGGGACTAACTAGGACGTGACAATATAAGCAATATTTTTTCCCCCAATGCAGCTGGCAAGCAGACATGGACGTCTTTGGATGCCTGTAAGGGCTGCACAGACGTTACTCACTTTGCATTACCCAGAGGACACGTGCAACTTGAAGATAAGCCACGGAGTAACAATGCCCCCGCAGCGCTCTACGATCCTATTAGGACCGGGACCTATGGCTTAAAGTGGATTCGAACCAATACAACACCCATGGCACCGTCGGGATTTGAACCCGATACCTGTGGTACCGAACGCCAGAGCGCTAGCCATTCGGCCATCAGGCCCCATATAAGCAATATCAAAATACATAAATGCCCAATAGAAGCATATAAATACGTAAATACATAGCAGACATATGTTAACACATATAGAATGGAAATAAATGGAAAATATAGATATATAATCACAAAAACTTTAAGGAAACAGAAAACATACGAACAACATTTGAAACTGAAGATCGGAAATAAAGTTTGTTAATGCCGATTAGAGTTTGATGTTTTCAGAAATGGAATTTTTTCTTTTAACACAGTTCCGCAGTACTCACTGCCAAGGCAGAGGTGAGGACGATGGGAGATTTCTTAGAACTGAAGAGTAGTATTGCAGATGGGTCATAGAAGAAAATTAGGGAGGTCATGATTCCATCCTGTTGTGTAATATGGATAATGATATTTATCTTCGTTGTGGGCGAAGAATAGTTGAGCTTTAATCAAATTATTTTCATGGTTCTTGATATTTAAAAACAACTTTCTTGAAAGCTTCGCAATATGATGTTCTATTGATTCTATGTGTAGGTCATGATACAGCACGCCATTTCTAATGAACCAAAGAGGTTCCGTAATTATTCTAAGAATTTTATTTCGGATAACTTGGATTTTGTTTCTGTTTGTTTTCGCAGCAAGGTACCCAGATGGGTGCTGCATAAGTCAGGATTGGTCTAAGGACTTGTTTGTATAAAAGGAGCTTGTTTTGTAAAGATAAAGTAGAACATTTTCCTATTAACGGCAAACTATGATGTAATTTGTTCCAGCATTTTGTCCTTACAGTGTGGAGATGTTTCTGGAATGTTAATTTGCTGTCGAGAATTAGGCTATATTTGGAATATTTGACTTGACTGATCCATTCTATCGTATCGTCAAACAGGAAAATATCTTTACATGGAGATCTAGCATGACGTTTTCTAAAAATGAGGGCTTTACTTTTGTCTGTATTGACAGAGAGTAAGCCAATTTTCCATGGAGTTCTTGTCACAAATCTGACAGTACTTCTCTGAACCAGGGCTGCTGAGTCTTCAGCGAAGAGGCAAGTACTCACATTTTGAACTTGAGGAAAGTCGAACGTAAAAGATATTATAAAGAATTGGACACAACAACATTGTGCGATCAAAGCACGGTGGAGCAGCTCAAACGGTGGCCAAACCAGGACTAACAACCTGGTGAACAGGAAGGTTCTGCTATGCATTGGATTTGACTGAAAAAGAATTTATTACGAGTCGCTTCCATAAGGCCAAACACTACATTCGGTTTTCTATTCACAACAATTGGACCGTTTGAGGTTAGCGATTGACCAGAAACGGCCAGAAGTGGCGAACTGAGAGTTCCATCGGTACAACGCCAGGCCACACACGTCTATAGTGACTCGGCAGGGAGCTTGGTTGGGCGATACATCCCACCCATCCGCCAAGCGATTACCATGTTTTTCTTGCATTGCGAAACTTCCTTAGTGATAAGAAATTGGCATCAACAGAAGATTATGAAAATCGATTACTAGAGTTTTTCGCCCATAAAAGACATTATGAAGCAAACCTTTAAAATGGCAACAAATCGTAAAACAAAACGGTGCATATTTGACCAAAATTCTTAATCCGAAACATGTTAAATAAAGTCTTGAAGTTCATGTAAAAAAAAAAAATGGATTTCTTTCCCCCCAACCTAGTATATATATTTTCGGAAGAAAAAAAAATTTTGGTTTGCGACGATATGATCATATGGACATTGAAGATTTATATTTATATTTTTATATATATATATATATATATAAACTTTGCCAACAGTTATTTAATTGTTAATATGTAACAAATAGGGCATCTTTGTACTTAAATGCCTTCACTGAATTAAAAAAATCATTGAATTGAATTTTGAATTTGTTTCACACATTAAAAAAAAAAAAAACAATTCGACGCTTTAAAATTTGTCACTATCCTCATTCAGATATTAAACAATTTTTGCTTTATTTCTATAGCTTTATTATTATTATTATTTTCATTTCTAGTTAGTGTAAACCAGGGGTCTCCAAACTTTCCTGACTTAGGGCTTACTGTTTACCCCAGTATGTACCAAGGGCCAAAACCGTTTAATTTTTTCTGCCATTATCTGTAATTTCTAGATTAGTCGACGAGTACGCGCTCTGAGCGAGCATACGCTTACTAAATTCGTTCATAAATTTAGCTTTTCAGTTCCTGAGGATTTTCAGGATAAAAAAATCATATGTTTGATTCAGGATATATACATTCCAAACATCGATATGCATACATATGCGATACTCTTTACCCCAACATAACTACCGATTGCAACCGCGGGATGTTCACTAGTTTATAATGTTAGTGGGATTCATTTCAATTATTTGTTATGCTTAAGTTAAATCTTCTGCGTATTATGCTTGTCATAAAGCTTCACCTAGCAAGACAATAAAACCGCGTTATTATCACTCTGTGTTTTTTATCCAACTTATTACAGCAACAATAAGCTATTCGCTGTCGCCGGCCGGATTGATGACACTGGCGGGCCGTAGTTTGGAAATTTCTATTCTTGGTGTAAACATACGAGGAAATTGTAGAACTGTCCAACGTACAAAAGCGTGAGGGAGAGGGCCGCACAAAGCACTGCGCACCGCAGGGAAAGAGCTGCGTCGAAGCAACCTGATCACGACTCCTTTAAATCGCATCGGGCGTCTCGATTATTACACATTTGGAAACGAACGTCAACAGCGATTGCAGGAGCACTTGTTCAGATTGACGATTGTTTTTCAATTCCTTCTATTAGCTCACGCTCACCGCCGGGACTCGAACCCGAAACCTATGGTACTGAGGGCCAGAGCGCTAGCCACTCTGCCACTCAGGCCCCAAATTTGTCTTTGAACAATGAATTTGTCTTATTGTCTTATCTTATTCTTATTCAATTCCTTCTATTAGCTCACACTCTCCCTATATATATCTTGTTCAAATTTTCAATCGTTCATAAAATACTTTTTATTCATCCACTCAAGTTTCAAATACATTTTTTTAACTTGTAGTGGATGACATTGAATACTAATACAGTTTTTTCAAATGTTAATTCATTCATTTAGTTTTATATGGGAGGAAAATAGCGTTTGTCGGGGAAGTGCGCAACATCGAGCCAATATTAGTGCAATTCCCCGCCAAACGCAGCTACGGTACTACTGAACGAAGAATGTTGCCATTAATACTATCGTGGGCATCAACAGTACATAAGGTGCAAGGTAGCACTGTAGTTTATGCAGTAATATATCTAGGATGAAGATTCTTGCAACAGGTCAAGACTATTAATTGAAGAAATGGATTGCTCGAAACTCACTGGAAAGGATCCTTGCAATAAGGAAGCATTAAAAGAGATGGATAGAATGAAAAATTATAGACATATGAATTGTTGTTATTTAATAAAAAGTAACTAACATAAAATATTTCTTTGTTGACCTAAGTAGAATTCACTTAAAAATTTTTTTTTTTTTTTTTATATTACTTGTTTCATCCGGAGATCCTCTTTCGCATTCATAATCGACATTCACTCCATTTTACACAATTTAGAATTCTCTTCCACACTAACAATCGATATTTGAGTCAATTATAATTATATTCCATATTAATATTCTGTACGTAAGTCCTCTTCCCTATTTAAACTAAAAACTTGTTTCAACATTTGCCAATTCCATTTCTCATTCACACTTAGATATTCCACATTTATAAATTTCGCATTCACAATTAACATTTACTGACAATCTCATCGGCAATTCATTTCCTCTTCATATTAAAAATTTCCGAAATTTGTTTTCACTTTAACCTTCTGTATGGAAGTTCCACTGCTTGTTCAAGAAACATTCTAAGAAACACAAGATGAAGAACTTCGATCGTCATTGAATGTTTCACACAGCACTCCGCTCTCCACTATTAATAGAATAAAAACAAGTAATATAAAATAAAAAAAAAAAAAAAAATTTTAAAGTCAATTCCTACTTTTTTTTTCACTCTATTGCTGAAAGTCCTTTATAAATAATTTTCATTCATTTTTTTAAGTTTATCTGGCTCCCTC